>JAQIWQ010000314.1:0-19118 GCA_034695825.1 Folsomia inoculata | reverse complement strand
TCATATCGCTAAATCAATTAATTGACTATAGTCCACCTTTGTATGGAATATTGAAAATGGCATTACCGAATTGTTTTTGGATTTCACCCACCGTATACATTTTCAGTTCTTTTTGAATATAATTCAGCTCAGGTTGCGGAATGTCTAAAATACCGATACACTGAACCAGGACGTTAATGCTTTTGGTACCATCAAAATCGAGGCATTGCACGGACAAACCAGAACGTGGAATGTATGCAATGCTAATTGTACACCCGCATCCCATTTAGCATTATCCTAATTCAGCGTCAGCATTCACTTGACTAGTGGGTCGATCCACCTGCACTATTCACAGCGGTTTACATATTATTCTCATCAATGGTACATGTATAGAATATAATGATGATGATAACATCATAATGTAGATATGTAGACCATACTATAGTACTTTCTTCCGGTTCTTCTCATCATTTCCCATGGGTGTAGATGATGCCACCATGATTTCATAAGAGGAATTCAAGATCATGTTAGATCAGACTGTGGTTATATGCATCTATTCCCTCAACACATTTGTATTTATATTAATAGCTTCAATTCTTTAGAATGTATGCAAACAGATTTTATTTATTTATTTTAGTATAAAACTATCTAGCTGACGCACCCCCTACATTTGACGAAAAACTGCACGATTCCACATTCTAGGATTATAAGGAATTATATCTACCTTGGTGGATGTGGTGTATTGTTTGAAACCAACTTCTTTTGGCGAATTTTTTTAGTCAAACTGCTGGGTAAAATTTAATTGTTGTATTCAATAAAGTGAAAAATTAATCCACTAAGCCTGCACTTTAAATTTAAATGCTATGCGAAAATTCGCAATTTGCAAATTGCGAATTGATTGCATTTGATAGATTATTAGGACATTTTCGGGATAATTCGGAAGCCTGAAAATGTTCTCTGACGTTGGTCAAATCGTTCTAAATACATACTATATCCTATAATATTACTTATTAGTGATGTGATAACTGCTAATTACAACCCCGGTATATTTAGTGAAATGTCTGATATGACGACGTGTGATATAGAAATGTATGACCCTTCACTAGTCAGATTATATTCAAATAGCATCCTTCGAAGTACGCATTACTAAATAGGTTTTTGTGTGCATCGAGATTTTATTTTCAGTAAAATTGCCAATAACATCTGCAGAAATATCAAAATTGTACCTTCATTTCATTTCGTTCATAAGTACTTTGGGAAAATGCTAGTCGTCAAAAAACATACTATTAAACTACACGCGGTGACTTATTGATAGGAGTTATCTGGTTGCAGCATTTCGTACACTTGTGATTGTGACAATTAACGTTGGATTGGATCATGTGCGTAGAGTAGGACAAAATAGCAACTGAGCAATAGCAAAATAGTAATTGAGTAGGATGTCTACAGTGTATTATTTATTAAACTTACTAATCAGATAAAAATGACTGAAATATTTATATGTATAAATTACTGAATAATCGTTGTTATAGTAAGGGTTTTTAGGATATCTCAAGTAGTTCGTTGTTCTGTGTGGGACCCGACCGGTGAAGAGGCCGCATCTTGGTCGTCACTATTTTCATTTTCCAACAGTTCTTTGTACCGCTTTTTAACTTCCAAAGTTTTCTTGTGACGGAGGAGCGTCTCATGATCTCGATTTTGTTCTATTCGGGCAAGTTGTGCACTTACACTCATGTCCCCGTTGAAGTGGTCATCCAGCTTTTCTACCATCATTACACGGGCACCATGCCTGTTTTTAGACAGCTCTCGGGATGAGTGGCACTTGACAACGATTCCTGCAACATGAAGAATATATGCAAAATTTTATTTAAAAATTCACAAACCCAAAAGGTGTACAACTTGATCAATATGTTGTAGTCTTAACATTAACAACTCTCACTTTCAGCCCTCAACGCCAATTGCTTTGCTTTGCTACAGCTACAACATAAATAACACCCATCAGATTGCTCTCACCTGTTGGAATATGCTTCAAACTGCAACAGTTTGTCCTCTTGTTGACATTAGAACCACCTGGACCACTGCCCTTAACATACCACTCTTCTAATTCTTTCTCATCCAAAACTGGGACACGAGATTTGTCGATTGTACTTTTGCGCTTGTGGTTGTGAAGGTTGGCATATCCCGGACGCGGAGAATTATCTGCATTTCCCACACTAAATGGACTTCTAATCGACCCAAACACTCTCAAACTTTCACCCACACTAGTATAACCAGAAAAAGTTTTGCACCCATTCCACATCCCATTCAATCCCTTGCCCCCGAACGGTATCTTGCTTGCAGAAAATGCATTGAACGTAAAACGAGAAAATGATTTGAAGGCCATAGTTGGTGACAAATCACTCAGTCAATGTTTAACGTTAAACAAATACTTGTCTACAAAAGTCGTCGCTGTGACAGAAACTGCAGCCCTTTCTGAAATGAAATGAGTAGAGACACCACCGATTAAGACAAGTTCCAAAAAACCCAATCCAAAATAGAGAAACCAACCTGATACTGAAAATGAACCAAATTATCGTCCTCCAGGTTCCTATTTTTCCAAAATTCACCTCTAACTCGAGCACAATAATAGTCTTTATCCGAGTACTTAAGACTATTTGAATAGCGGAGTAACTTTTTATAAAGAGTCAAAATAGCAGCACGTGGTATTCGTTGATTATTGTGACCAACTGCTCCTGCGACGACGTTCATCCTCTAAAATTAAATAATAAAACCATAAACTTATTTGGGCAGCAAAGAATATGAAAATATAATTTTTAAGCCTTCAACCTTATGGTAAGGTCCTTACCCAAAACAGTGAACACTAGGATTGGCTCGACTGGTCCTGACCTTAAGAGTTGACAACAATAAGAATATCCCCAATACGATGATTATGCCCCCTTCCTCCAGATGGATGTTGTTGCAAACTAAGAAGAAGACGGATAAAATCCAATTCACTCAGAAATAGGATGGCAACAAACAAGTAAATGTTGACAAACACCATCAACTCTAACAATGCCAACATTTGTCCACCACAATTCACATGGGTGATACTAATTCAATCTTATTTTTATAGTTATTTATCAATTAGTATCAAGTAAGATTTGTATCAATCAGCTTTTTGCGTAGTAAAGTAAACAGAAATAGTTGGATTGAACTAGAACAAAACAGCTCAACTTGCGCGGTGGTGGATGGGGAACTTCAACTTCAGGTCGGGCATTCAAATTGGCTCAACAAAGCAAAGCACTATATTCTCATTCAGTGTAGTGCTTATTCAGTGTAGTAGACCGTACACCGGTAAATATTATATATAGCCTTTGTACCTTAAGAATGACCTTGAATGTGATTAGTTTGATTTGCAGATAATTACTTTATCTCTACCTAGTGGATTTAACAGAACAGATCACCGAACATTCTCTGGAAGATGTTATTTGGACCTTTGAGAGGATAACAATTAAAAATGGTTAAACCTCAATTGGGTTATTGGAATCTTCGGGGGGTAAGAATTCAAACCTTATAAAAATGGTAAACAAAGCATATCATCATGAATTCATTTATATAGCTTGGACAGTCCATTAAATTCTTGTTGGCCTATATGGGAGTTGACTATGAGAACGTAACTTATCAGGACAAAGAAGGGGACGACACTTGGGAGCAGACAAAACCAACTTTAGGACTCGTTGCTCCTAATGTAAATAATCATGCAAATAACGCTGCGTTTTTATTATAAATTACATTACATATTTCCTCTTCTAGTTGCCCTATTGGATTGACGACAAGGTGAAACTGACCGAGTCCAGAGCTATTTTGAAGTATCTCATTAGAAAATACAGGCCCGAACTTATTCCATCCGATATTTCTCAGCTCGTACAAGTCGAACAAATTGAAGGGATTATGGACGACATTCGCAAAGCCTTTTCAGCAATTTTCTATTTTGATTCGGTATGGTATTAATCAAGATAAATGAATACAAATATATTGTACCCATTCCTTATCTTGTAATTCTTATGATGGTGTAGGAAATGGCAATCACAATGTTTGAAACAACTGCTCCAGCTAAACTTGAAGCCATCTCCAAATTGCTGGGTGACAAAAAGTTCTTCTTGGGTAATGAGGTATGTGTAATTGTTTAAAGAAATATATCTACATATTTTAATCAAAAATTACTTGATTACTTACATGCAGCCATGTTACGTGGACTTTTTGGAGTATGAGACATTATACCGGCTCAAGACTTATCGACCCAAGTATATCGAAGGGCACAAGAACCTGTTGACCTATGTCGACAGCTTTGAGAAGCTTCCTGCAATTGCAGCGTACATCAAGTCACCTGCATACATCGAGAAACCATGTCTTCTGCGCATCGCTCTCAATCCAATATAGTTCAATCTATCACAGACAGATACTATAAAATTCCATTTCATTTCATTGCATGGAAAGAGGAACCATAAACTGATAGAACTATATTTACATGAAAACCGAAATTAAACGAAATTAATTTTATTTTTGGGCAAAAACAACTACTTAAATGTATTAGTTAAGAAAAGCTTCCATGCATGCGGTAATAAACAATCCCAAATGGGCCTCTTCATTACATCAGAAACGAATTATAATTCCAGATATCTACGTGTATATGATTTTTCATGCAAAACGTAATATGTGCTAAACGTAATACGTGTATGTATAATCAAAATAATCATCATACCATCATTTTCAATGGGTAGAAAATTATTCAATCTTTGCATTCTTGAAAATATCCAACGAATGCGAATTGAATACAGCAACAAGTAATGAATTCAATTTACAAATCCAGGATGGAATATGCAAACTGAAAACGTTGATGTTCAACGTGGTTGGTGACACCCGTACATTGCACATTGCACTTCAACCGCAATCGCTCATTGTATAGCCTGTAGCTTGGCCTTGAATTTGATTAGGCTGGCCTGTCTGTTCGGGGAATTACACAGGAATTACACACCCCCATGTACCAGACACCATACTTTACACTAATACATACACCAACCACCAACCACATCCGCTTCAGTCTATATTCGGTTCTGGACCAATTCGTACCGGCATCCATATATTGATCTTTTCTCGGAAACTGTCAGAGACAAGCTGTTTCAACTGGAATAAAATGGGCAAACCAAAATTTGGCTATTGGAACCTTCGTGGGGTAAGAATTGCTGTAAAGAAAGACGAATCTGGCCCAGAAGTATAGTGCATAATATGGTGCATACGCATTTCTACTATTTTTAGCTGGGACAGTCAATCAAGTTCGCGTTGGCCTATATGGGAGTTGACTATGAAGACGTACTTTACCAGGACAAGGAAGGGGATGACACTTGGGTGCAGGCAAAACCAACATTGGGACTCATCTGTCCTAATGTAAGTGATGTCTGATATAATTTTTACATTTGCTTTTTTATATTGCTAATCTGTTTCTATATCGGCTCTTATATGCAGTTGCCCTATTGGATTGACGACAAGGAACAACTGTCCGAGTCCAAAGCTATTTTGAAGTATGTCATTAGGAAGTACAGCCCTGGACTCATTCCATCAGATATTTCGCAGCTCGTGCGATTGGAAGAAATTGAAGGGATTGTGGGCGATATTGACCGATTCTTTGCAATGTCCGTTTACACGGATGCGGTATGTATGACAATATGACCTTTATAGTATTGCAAGAAAACCATATTTTTTTTGCTTTACTGATTGCGTAGGAAATGGCCAATACATTGTTTGACACTTCTGTACCTCCGAAACTTGAAGCCATCTCCAAAATGTTGGGTGACAAGAAATTCTTCTTGGGAAATGAGGTATACGCTACGCATAATTATTTATAGACAATAATTTTATTCATTCTTAATCAAAACTTGTTCATGCAGCCATCCTACATGGATTTTGTGGCATACGAGACATTCTACCGGCTGAAGACTTATCGGCCCAAGTTTATCGAAGGGCACAAGAACCTGTTGGCCTATGTCGACAGCTTTGAGAAGCTTCCTGCAATTGCGGCGTACATCAATTCGCCTGCATACATTGAGAAACCCTGCTATGGGCGTACTGCTGCTAAACCAATTTAGTTGGTTGGTCCAATTTCCAAAACAGAAACCATAAAATTCAATTTATTTTCTATAGATGGTACTAAAATATAAATTCGATTCTCAATTTATGAAATTGTACAATTGGTTTAGTAATAAAGTATGTCATCTTTGAGAAGCCTATAATGATGGTGCCAATAAGAAATTGAATTTATGATTT
Organism: Folsomia inoculata; assembly: GCA_034695825.1. NCBI lineage: Eukaryota > Metazoa > Arthropoda > Collembola > Entomobryomorpha > Isotomidae > Folsomia > Folsomia inoculata. The sequence goes on along the minus strand of JAQIWQ010000314.1, from coordinate 12,842 downwards.
TCTTGGAAAGCTTCAATTCAATTCAATTCAACAACCCATCGATTACGTACATGCATATTTCAAAACTATATAATGACAACCTCATACAATATTTATTCAAGCAAACTCAATTTTTACATGTCTGCATATGGAAATGTCGTGGTCGTGTCCATTTATGTATGAAACTTTCTCGGTCTGTATATGAATTAACTGCGTAAGTTTAATTTTTATCAAGTAACCTAATTTAACAAACTATTCGAAAACTGTACATAATAATGCACGAAACGATTGATACGGAAGCATTTTATAGTGAGTGCAACAGTATGTTGTGCTGCACATAATTGACATTATCTTGACTCGACAAACACCAAAATATGTTGTTAAATAAAACTATTCTTCATGAATGAAACTTTGAATTCTACACGAGCATGATATGATATTGAAAATGATTGAAGCCAAAATTTTTGATAAGAATTACTTCTGATCTAAGCGCTAGAAAACAGCGTGCAGAAAGCAATATATACAACCTAACTAAACGATAAATACATATAATGTTGGTGCTTTTCCTATGTCATGTGTAAAATTCATAATGATAATGCAACCTAATACTTTTCGGATTAGATAACACTTTTACATAGGAAATTCTTCGCCAAGACACGTAACAATTGCATATTATGCGGACAAGAGACGTACATAATATGACGTACACGTCACAGTGGTCAGATAATACACTCCATACATAGCAAGTGAATCCTAACAGTAAATTAATCGCTGCAACGAGGAAATACGTCGCAATTTATTTCATTTCAGAGAAAATACACACGGCACTTTCATTCGCAGTGTGAATCAAGTAATAGCGCTTAACCTTGTAAAAATTAATCAAATTAAACTAATGAACGTGTTGGTTGTATAATACACTGCTGAAATTGTTCCAATTGCACCAATACAACTAACTAGTACAATTGTGTATATATGAAAATATGTTGTACATGTTATCACATCACTAAAAACGTCTCGCTTGATTATGGTATCCGAAACTTGCGCTACATTTTCTCGCATAATTCATCAAGTTTGATATGGTATCCATTTTCTTGGCTAAAAGCTGAAAAATTACTAAATTCGCTTCTATGAATTGTCCCTGCTACATATGCAATGAATTGAATGAAATATGCGATTGATGGATGACATGATAGCGTCTGTCATCTCATGATGAGATTCTCATCGCATATATTGCATTTACCAACACCAACTCTATAAAGGCACACCACAGCTTTCAAAAATTCCCAAATTTCGTCAATCTCGATTCTCCGATGAATTATCCCTAAAAAATGAGAATAATATGCAATTACATTGTCATTACAATCGTCATGTCATGATATCCCCAACCTCAACATCCGTTTGTTTAAAAGCATTCATTTCAAAGGCAATCGTCAGCAATCGATTCTACGAGTGCAGACAGTGCATACAGTTTTCTATATGATCAGAGCAGAGCCAGTCTAAACTTATCATCATCATCCTCGTGGAGCCGAACGAGAGTAGAGGAGCACAGTTGATTTCAGTTTAGTTTCAAGTTGGTTTGGTAACAGCTCACACTCTCTCTCTACCCATCAAATTAACAAACCAACTACTCAATCAGTTTTAAAAAAATGGAGATTTTTACAAACCTACGAAAAATCTGCATCCTCCATCCCTCCATCCGATATCCAACCCACAATAATATCTCCAAAAAAACTTAAATCCCAAACCACTAAAGAATAACTTTTTGAAACTCGAATTTTAATTTCTAAATCTCTCCAAGTGAAATAATACTGGAAATTATAAAACAATAACCTTACTCCGGGGGGACTCTAAAGAAAAACGTAGTGTTAATAAACCCTCCTCTCCCTTGTTTGACTACTGTGTGAAGTAAAGTAAACAAACTTGTAGAATCCATAATCTAGAAGAGGAGGCAGGCAGACCAGAACAGGGGAACGACCTCATTTTCCTCCTCCGTTTTATTAGTTGACTGGTTTCTGTGGTTTGTTTTGCTCAGATTCCGGGTTCTCTGCCCCTCGTGTCGTCGTCGTCGTCGTCGTAGTTATCTTGACACGACAAAAACTACTCAAACTGCACTTTTATAATTTGTCAGACATTGGAAAGGTCTGGGGTTGTAGTGCGTTTATTGTGAGAGATTGACCTGGCCTGGTTTGACCTGGAATTTAACTCAAAATCAGTCACAAGTAATTGAAAAGTAGGATATTTTTATCAAATCCATCATCATCATCATGACGGTGGACTACTACAAGGTGTTGGAGGTGGCGAAAACGTCTACTAATGCGGACATTAAAAAAGCGTAAGTTTTACTTTTAAGTAGTTTAAAGATAAATTTAAAAGGGAAATTAAGACAAGTTGGAACAGCCAGCACATAATGAATGAGAGGTTGGTGTTTTGTTTCATACTGATTGTTTGATTATTCGTCTATCTCCTATTTATTGCGGTCAGGATATATTAGCTCTGGTGTTATGGTTAATCAATGATTTGCTTATGCACAATGGTGAATGGAATGCACTCTCACTGAATGTATTTGCATTATTTTTACTGTCATCATTTCATCAAGCCAATCATCAATTCATTATCATTATCATTGTCGAAATTGAGTAGAGTGCAAAAATCTGTTGGACAATTACTCTGATGATACAGCAGAGTAAAAGTGATGGGATGATGATGAGTGAGGATGTAGTAAAAAGTAGCACATCAATTTCATTTTGGACCTAGTTTATTGCATTGCATTTTATTGTTTTGTTTGCCGAGTAAAGCTATACATTACATACCTGGACTGGCCAGCTATCTTATTTCACAAACCATAGGGTGTGGTCTTGCTCAGGGCTACATATGGGATACTTATGTACATTGTATTCTTTCTTGGCTGTTTCATGGCACACTGTACTGTGGGTGCATTCCAGCACTGGCTTTGGAAATTCAGCGGAAACAGCTCATGTTTTGGTGGCCTGCCCAGGGCACCAACCTGCGACAATTGTTCGACACGTAGCAACGGGTAGTAGCGGTTTGTGATGGTGATGATGAGGAATTGTGTCAATATCCGATATCCGACCCCATTCACAGCACAAAAAAGACAACTACAACATCGATTGTTTGATCCATCATCGGCAACCTCATTTCCTTGTTCTATTTTATAGATGTTCAGTTCATGCTGGAGAATTCATTCTGCATACATACTGTACCACGAACACACCAAAATTAAATTTACATGTCTGCTTCTTTCTCTTGCACTAGACATATGCCAATCAATTCAAACATCAAACTGTTTAAACTGAAGGAATATGTAAATAAATAAACGTAATTGCCATACACCAAAATACCCACCCAACCCACCATTTTTATGTACCCATACGTGAAATTATACATTATGCAAGTTTTCAGAAACATTCGTGCATTTCATGTGATACGTCTAGCGTTTCAGTGAAACGTCTGTAGTGAATCATAGTTCATTCTTACGTATAATGTTATCTTCGTTACTCAACTGTCGTCATTTATACTTGGTAGCTTACCGGTCCGGTCCGGTAATGTCCACTCCTTATTAATCGAGATTGAGACCTAGAATTAACGTTCGCTACCATTTACTCGTCTGTCTTGGTCATAAACTGACCGCAATATATTTATTTTCGTATAAATGCTCTTGGTTGAGTCGTAATGCAGGTGTTTCGTTTGGTTTGTTAGGATTACCGCATGCAGATTAAAAGAGTTGAGGTGAGCTGATTTAGCCATGATGTGGTTGGTGTGGGAGTTTAATGAGAATCAGTATGTTGTCATGTTGATGAATCGACTCATTCTTTGTTCCGAGTATGGCATGGATTAGGTAGTGGTGGTCGTATGATGCTGCATAGGTGAAATGGGTCCGGTTGGATTTTTACCTTTGCAAGTTTATTAGTTTGACCCACATTACATTCACCTTTACGTTTTGTGCTAGTGAAACGAAACAACCTCTGAAAATTATTATTGCTAAAGCGAAAGGTATTCTAAAAAGGACGGAAACGGATACACTTAGTGGGGGCATTTTTTACGTTTATTTCGGATGAATGAACCTTGTTTAATACTTCCACACTTCTCTGCAAGTATGTATCTAAATGTGCAATAATTTTTGCAAGCAGTTTTTAATTGAATTTTAATTTGTATTTACTCTCAAATGAAACATTAAATTCAACACTTTGAATTCCTTGTTCTCCCTCAGTTACTGTCATGTTCTTATGTCCATCATTTGTCACCGTTTTAGGGCATTTGCTTTTTTGGAACTCGCACCTGAAAAATAGCGGATTGAATGTTGATGTTAAGTTGGTATCGGATATCTTTGGCAGGTGGGACGTTTGTCTCAAGATATGCGCACCTGCAAATTTCATATTTTATAATATGGTGTGCTTTGCGATTTATGAATAATGTTCTGCTGGTGTGGTGTACATTTCTTTGCATGATCGTTCATTTTAACATCATTTTGAAGACTGGATACATGGTGATATGATGGCATGCAATGACATTTTTTAAATAATCCTTCATACCATATCGTTCATCAGTATTCTTTATACATGTAAGTTTTGTTCTTTCGTTTCAATATAATACCAGACTTGACTACGACAACGAACAAAAAGTTAATGTCCGCATTCGTAACAAACGTTAGCATATTGTTTTGGATAGACACACACTTAACACTTCTTTACTCTCGTTTGTATGTACTCTCATATATGTGCATCAAAAGTATCTCTTGGTTTAAGCCGTGGAAATGTATCTTGTCTTGGGCATAAGAGAATTAAAAAAATTGGACAAGTTGAACAGAAGAACCGTATTTGTCTTCACTTTACTACTTATTTCGTACATGCAATTTCTTTTTATCTTGGGATGAATCACACCTATTTTCGCCTCTGCATTACCACAGAGTACAGCCGTTCGCGTAACTATACGAACTTGATGCTAGCAACTATGTGGTAATTCTGTTTAAGTAGGAATTAAGTAAGAAAGCAACGTAGTTACAAACAACGTATGAAAAGTATGTGATGTGTGTGTTGTCTTTAAGTTGAAATGAAATGAAGTGGGTTCAGTTTCCATTTATGGACATCGCGGTTTTTTGACCCATTGATTATCAGTCAGAGTCAAGTCAAATTCCATTATTCCTTATCGTTCCTAGTATTAAATCATCGTTCACAATCACCACAAATTTACAAGAATGAAGTAAAAAAACAGTTTAGTTAAGATGTGCGATTCACTTCCCTGATTATGATTATGACTTTACTCTATTTTTTTGTCTAATTGTCATGTTATGTTGTCGCATGTTATCTCATTTGTTTTCGTCATTTGTCAAATCCTAGAATTTGTTGACTCAAATGCTTTTTTTGGTATTTCAATTTCGTGTTTCGTCATACTTTGACATTTATCAATAAGTTGTCAATCAAAAACAATTCCAGTCCATTAATTATTATTAATTCGGTAAGTCGATATGCTTTCATTGTCATTGTGTATTGTTTATGGCCCACGTCACACTGGTTATCGCAAGGCAGTACCATAACTTACTAGCTATATACTTGCTATAAAGTTTAACAAGGCCTGAAGGCCTCAGTTCCTGGTTTAAAAATTTTAATATACTTTAAAGTCATAACTGAAAGGGAAAATGCCGGCTTCGTTTTCCATCTAAGGGATTGTCTAATTGATTTTAGTAATTTGAACCTCATTTCAGTATTAATACTAAAACTTTTCCTAATTCATTTTTGTTGAGCTCGTTCGTTAAGTTGGTAAATGCTAACGCAACTCTTTATTGTATTCTGTTTAAGCCGACTTTAATGTATATTCGCAGTCCGTTGTTAATTTGCAGTTTTTAGTAGTTGGAAGTTGCAGCTTGTAACAAGGATCTGCACATGCTGTTGGCGGTTTAGAAAGGAGCTGTAAGAGCCTGTAAGGAAAAAAAATTGACCGTTGTTCTAAGGATTGTTTGCCATTTTTTGTCAGTTTGTCTTTTACATTTCAAGATGAAAATTGCAAAATTGTCTTAACTGTATTATTGCGAGTTGCATTGGCTTCGAATGGCAATAGCAGTACAGTACAGCACTCCATTTCTAAAAGTTACATTATCGGATTACATTTCTCGCATATTTGATCACCATTAATTTATGTGCCAAGAAGATTCAAGTAATGACATGATTAATGGTTGACGGTATTGGTTAAGTTACTTTTCTGTTCATTTCTCAACTCAAATTACGCAAATAATTAGTTTCATGTTGAGCAAGTGAGTAAAATAATCAAGGTTATCTTTGGATTTTTATTATAAATTCTGTTGTAAAATACACAGCACGATAAAAGACATGCTTTATTAGAAACATGATGACTGGCAGAACCGGACTGCTAGTTTTGCAGATGATCATGAATCGTTATCTTGTACCATGAGTGTCATGATTGTCAATTAGTTGTGGTTTTGGCACTATTGAGGCTATTGTATCGCAATTTTGTCTGGAGCCTGGAGTGAGTGCGGATAAGCTGTTTGAAGTCTGCAAACATAGCACTTAGCATGTTGCTTTTATTGTGCGAATCGCAAATTCATGTAGATGAGACACTGTAAAACGGAGTAAACTTGATTACGTTAGTCATTTGACGTGAATGGCTTTCAAAAAATTAAGAATCAAGTAGTAGGAAAAAGTTGTAATATAATTCGACAATTAATTTGCAACCAAACCATCAAGGCATTAGCTCGAACTTGTTCCATGGGAATGGAGTTTTTATCTCGTACCCATGCATTCATTTCAACATCTTTGCACTCCGGGTGACTTCATCAAGTCTAAACATTATCTGGGTGTGTTGGGTTGGGTATGACTTGCTGGAACCGGACTCTGATTTTTAGCTAAACGTAAATAAATATTCATTACACGGCAATAAAAATGAATGTAATTAATTTTACATAAAATTCACAATTCTCAGGGGCACTGTTTTAACCTCGGATGTTATATTGAGGTGTGCGTGATTCTGTTGCGTGCTTAATTGACGGGATATTTGCCAATTTCGTTCACCGTTCACCTTAAACAAGCACAACTTGAATTGTCTGATATTACTCTTTTTTTACAATGAACGGCATTATTTCCCTTGAAGTCAGTGCATTATTATCAAAACTTGCACAGTTGAATGGTATAATGTGTATGTTGGACATTCAAATGTAAATCCATCCATCCAACCCACCAACTGGTCACAGCAAGGAAAGCCATCTGCTACTTTGCTTTGTATTTGACTTTGACGATAACCCAGAAACAAAAAGAATTACGAGTGGAAGATTTACTCACAATAATAAAATTTAATGATATGGAATAAAATGCCATGCATTGTCTTTGTAAACTGCGACTATAATATGCGGCTTATTCGTTGCATCTTGTTCTTACAACTTTTGCATACGTATATCAACATTGGCTTCTTTCTATTTCGTTAGCAGCAATAATTGTCTGTGGAAAGTGGTGTCTAAACTAATATTCAAATATTGGATTGCCAACAAGCAAAGCAGATATCTCTTTTCGCATGAAATTTTTAGGCACACTGATTAGTTGCATGGCTATAAGTTGCACATATGGTATTCGCACATGTGTGTCCCATTTTCATCTTCTCTCGACTTAATTATTTTACTACATTATCTATTATGTTTTATTATGTTACTGTACTGATGTTGCATAGCTCTAGCTTGTCCCCTATATCATTCAAGTAAAATATTTACTCCTCTTGTTAAAGTGAAATTCGAAAGCACTCGTTACTGAACTTGGTTTGGTCGAATGTTAATAATTTGTTAATCTGAGGCATATTATATTGTCAAGAGATTTGCAGTGACTGAGGACAATTTGGAGAGAGTTGTGTATCATCAGTCAGTCAGGTTCATGGTTCACGTTCAACCAAGTTTTTGTATCATTCCATTCATTTTTTGAAGTGGTAGAATTTTGCAGTAAAGTAAACTGTTTAACCGTTAGATTTAAAACTGTTGCCAATTGCTATATAAGGGTTTGAGCAAGCATGAGAACGATAATTTTGAGAGTTTGACGTTGGTCCAGGTCGGTTCATTACAAACACGATAATTTAGGAACAGAGAAAGTTAAAAATAGAGAGGGAGAAGATCCCGTAGAGTTGTAAATGTAAATCGTAACTGTATTTTCCCCCTTACCCAATGTATCACTTATCTTCAAAATGCTAGATTTTAGGCGGATATGTTGTCTCGATGGAACATTCTACTACTATAACTCTTATTCACATGTATACAACTCGTGTTCAAATGGATAAATAGAAAGGACGGTCGGCTGCTAAATCTCAAATATTTATGTAGTGTGTCCATGATTTACTCATTTGGAGAAGATTTAAAATGTGATGGTTTTCTACTTGAACTGGAACCTACATATGCAATTTTGAAAAAAATAACACGTACAACAACGCAGTACTACAACCTATTGCTTTGTTGTTCTTAAATTCAAAAAGTTTGACTCACAAATCTCGAGGTTTGGTTGCGATTCTTTGTTTAGTTTATTTTTAACTGCGACATGCCAAAAGTATAATGCACTTACGCCCCACTTTCCTCTCTTTATTTCATCTGCTTGCACTGCATATCTGCAAATGGGTTGTGCTTATTTATCACACTTACAATTAATCCAGCCCCAACAGACACAGTCAACAAACTTTAAAAACGAGGGGAACAAAACGAGAAAAATTGTCAATTAAATTTGGTGTGAATTTCGTGAGCCATGAACCCTTTCTCGCCACATTCACATCTACATCACGACCACGATATGACCTACCGTGACCAATTGGATGAATGAATGGTCGAATCATATTTGCTAGCTTTTGCTTACTGTCTGTTGATGACTTTTGTCATTGTCATGTCACATGTCTAGCCTGCCGTGCTAATCCTAAAACACAAAGCCGTACTTTGTGATTGTTTGTGCGTGGGTTGAAGTAAGTGGAACCTGCAAAATATAAAATGGCAGTTTCACTCTCTTCCTGTGCTTCTTCCTTAATAAGTTGTTGGCAGACAGACAGGGTAGAAAGAAGAGGACATGCAAAAACACCGTATGATTTTTTGTGCAAAAGTCGACGTTGGTTGGTTGACGGTTATAAATACTCATTAAGAAAAGAAGCCGTTAAGTAAAATGTGATGCGATTCTTTCTAGTTTACTTTGAAAGTGTGACGAAAGCAGCGATGTGGCGTGTGTTGGTTGGTGATAAATTTGCACCATGTCATGAAAAGCAATGAAAATGAAACAATGACAATTAACGAAATAATATGTATTGTATTCTTTTGCATATTATCCATCGGAGCTTTTCCTCGATTCTTCATTTCTTGGATTGATTAGACTTTGGTCATTGTTTGCATTGTTAGCATGATGTTTTGACTGGTATTAAATTTCAATTATGTTTTTGCCTGGTTATTAGATATTCGCCGACAGCTATAATTACGAATGCAGAAAAAAGATCAAATTGCAAATGATGTGCAATTTGCTAATTTTTGTGGTGCGGCTTGGTATTTTGCTACCCAACCTAAACCAAGTAGCAATTGTTTCGGGTTCTTTTGATTCAAAACTCAGGCACGTTTTCCATTGTTTCCCCAAGAACAAGACATTTGTACATCACAGAAACAAAAAGTGAAACTTGTTATGGCGAAGTACTTGGTGCTAATAGTGTTCATTCGTTGGCAATTGCAAAAAAGCGATTTGTTTGTTTGGAAGAGGGTTTTGTTTTCCGTGATTTTTTTTTCTTTTTAAGCCACATTGGAAGATTAAATGAAATGACGATGAGGTAATTGAAGTGGATTTAGTTTGGACTTGCTTCTTTTTGCATTGATAAATAAAGTGATGCATAACAAAGCAAGTCGTTTGGCAGGCCGTGACAAAGAAGTGAGAGAGTGACGACAATTCCAAGATATATTTAGGCATACACAATCGTCTACTATGCAGCCAGTGAAGTGATGCAGTCTCAGCTCAGCTCACTTCAGGCGTGTGGGTGTCCTTGTACTTGGAATGGTTGGTATTGGAAGGGTAAAAATGTAAAGAATGAGAAAAGATTAGGGTTGGAGTGCAAAAAATGCTGAAAATGTGTCTGGAATAAATAAAATGTAACTTTATTACGATTTGAAATGAAAATGGAAGATGATCCTCAAATTTTGCACAATTGTTGTCTTAAAATTACTTGTTAATTGTTTTTAAGAATGTCATCCCTACTAGAAAACCAATCAGTTTTTATGCCAAGAACAGTGATAAACGAAATGTCAATGTCACATCCTATCCAAGTGATAATGTAATAAAAGCATGAAGGGTGACAAATTTGGCGTGACTTATTCTACTCTTGTGGTTCGTGAAACTACATTTTTGTGTCGATGGTTTCCTTTTTCTTGGGATCCGCCCGACTGTTCTTATTGTTGATATTTTAAGGGAAAAGGTTATCATCATCATTAGGATAAATGAAAACACACATTCATACAACGATAAGATTAAAATTGCAATGTTTTGACCTTTCTCCCTCCTCATATGTCACAGCTTCATTGATTTGATAATAACAAGTCCAAATTGGACCATAAGTAATTAGAATTAGGTAGACATCTTCAGTCTACATTTAGACATGAGTAATTAGATCTACCTCGATTCTATGTTCCTAAGCAAGCACAGTAATGTTCTGTAATAAGCTTGAAAAGAGGATTTGGTTAAATTGGATGGCGTGGGACTTAAGTTTTTCTTATGCCATTGCATTGTCTTAAGCTAATTCAATGTCTAGTCTTCCTATTCGCACTATAAATTTATAAAATGGACCCACCTACATTTCCATTCATGCACAAAAAGACCCCATGCAAAGCATAATGAATGTTTTGCTGACCTTTATGGCACCTTAATATATATTTATTTATATTGGATAGAATAAAATTCAAATCTTTAATATAAAAAAGTTAGTATGGACTTGTCTCAAACGTCAATAATATTTCCTAATTATCTGTAATTATATGCACTTGCGCAGTATTCAATAATTATAGAGATAGTGATGTAAAATGTGCAAAGAAAAATGCTTCCGTGGCAATACCAATAATGCCCAATCTTTATGCTTCACTCACTACTAGGAAGAGGAATCGTGTTAATTTGCATTAATAACAGATCTTTACTCTATTCTATACAAATCACGCACAAACCTCAAATCGCACTCATGCCATGCCTGACTCAGAAATTGCATGGACTCTGGACTAGACTGGACTGTGTAACACGTTTTTACCAAAGCTGAAAACCACATTACATTGCGCACAAACAAGCAATTGGCAATTAGTAATTATCATCGTCATCTTTATATTACATCCCCATCCAAACATTTCTTCTTCCTTCCTTAGTTCACTCCCACATTTGCAAATAAATTAAACACACAATAGTCTGCGTGATACCCTTTGTTCATGATATGATTTTGATTGATGGTCAACCTAAATGACTTACGAGTCTTGACTGTGACCGCTTTGAGTGAACGAATCTTATATATGCGCATCCATCACTATCAAATTTATATATCTTAATCTTACTTGAACCAGTTATCAGTTAATTTGATGTATTATCGTTGTAGTATCGTTGTTACCGCGTTCGGCTTGGCTTGGGGTTTGGTACTTTATCGGTTTCATTCCGAGAGTGAAATGCTAATGTTGGTCTGGTCTCCCATAATTTGTTTGGATTGACTAACATGATGGGTGTAGTACTCGTAATATTTATGGCTTATTTACCGATAAGATAAGATAAGCCCGTTGGTTGTTGGTTTTGGTTGTAATCTAATGAGCTATTATTGCTATTTTGGGGTGGGAGGTTGTAGGAGAATAGTTGGATACGGTACGATAGTAGTAAATCAAATCAAGGTGTTGGAATGGATGGACATGGGTGTCAACGACATGATGGCATTGCCATTGTCCATTGTGTCTGTTCCGTTTCATTCATAATGTAATGTAATTGTTACCTTAATTTGCTTTACATAACTCCATTTGTAATATGTAACCATCACTTTTCGTAACAACCACTTATACTTCCACCCCACCTCCGCGACATTAAATTACTATTTCCTCTCAAGTGATCTGGTCTGGTCATCCATTCAATTTCATTTCGCCGTCTGTGTTTTCATAATTGGAGCAATAACTCATCTCAAAGTTTACATGGTGTAGGATACAACGATAAAATAGCATTAAGATTACCTTTACCTTGGTTGAAATTTGCCGAATGAATGGATGGATGGAGATTGAGCGAAGGATGGGATGGGATAAGATGTGTGGGTGGGTGGTGTGGTTGGCTCAAGGAATTGAGTCCATATCTGGTCATAGTTTAAAAAGTTATTCCTTTCTCTGAATTTATTCCATCAACGGGAAGATTTGCAGTCAATAATGCAAGCAAGGAATTGTTAATGTTAAATTGGGGTTCAACCTTTTATGTCCTAGAATTGCTGACAAGGAATAAGGTCACCAAAACATGAAATTATAATTGCCGTTCTGTTTTGCTTATTAGTTCGAGGATGATTATAGATTTATAAAACATGGTTTTTAAAATTCAATTAGAAAGGATTTCATTTGATTTAGTCGAGACAAGTGAAATAAGTTGCAGGATTTGCTGTTTCGTTTCATTTTTGCAACCACATCGCTACGTTTTTTCGCGTTTATAGTTTAAAATCAAAAGACAAATAAAAAAACGAGGTACTGGCTCTGACAATAAAAGTATAAAATATTTTGATCCTTTTTTTCTTTGTGTAGTAAGGTACTACTGGTACTATAAATTGTGTGGTACACAATGCAATTATTAGCTCGCCCATTGCGATGTAGCAATGGAGCAGCTATTGAACTCCCCCCCGTCTGTCCGTCTGTCTGTCTG
>JAQIWQ010000313.1:0-19168 GCA_034695825.1 Folsomia inoculata | reverse complement strand
CTCATTACAAACTAACCAAATCAAATTATCTTTCGTGGTTTGGTTAAAGGGTTTTGTTTGATATAACAAGAAATGGTTTGTCGGATTTTTTAGCCACTTTTGAAGAGCACTTGAATAAAAAAAACCACTAGCTTTTTCATGGGAATACTGTATATTTCCCCAGTTATACCACTACTACCACCCCGGTTGGTTTTGGTGTCGGCTTCATTTTCCAAGTGTCGTCTCAAGTGCACTCGTCTGGTCTGCTGGTCTGGTCTGATGGTGGTTATTTCATTGCAGGAAAGCAAGGGGATGTCATATCAGTTATCAAGCTGGTGTTAGAATGGAGGAAATATTAGTTGATGAGATGAGATCCTACTTGTGTCGGACACTTCACTTCACTTCCCTCGAGTGGTGCACATAGCAAAATCTTTCTTGCAAGGGTTTCATTTTGCGTCCTCTCGGAATAAAATGCCAACTCCAGACCAGAACACACAACTAACATCCATCCATCAATTCTATTACATTACATCACATCACATTAACCAACTTCCCCTGCATTCACCCACTTGCAGTAATGCACCATACATGGGATTATTTTATTGATTATTTCATCCAACTAATGTGCCTTGAGTCGTATAATGCAATAATGTTCTTGTCTTGTGCTCTACGTTTTCTATACAGTAAATTGAGTAAAGAAATTGGCACTTGAGTTCGTTTACTATATAGTCTCCCACCCAGAAATATTAATCTCAAATTCGAAAAAATTCTGGAAAAGACATTTTCCAGAAAGAATTAAGTGGAAGCTCTGCAGCGTTAATAAGTAAAGTGACACCCTTCCTTAGTTTGATGGGCATGATTACTTTGACACCTCACAAATTGGGAGAGAACACTTCAAAAAATGAGACCATGTATTAAGTGGGAATGAAGCTACCAAGCAAGCTAGAAAATAAGCTCTAAAGCTCTCCATTTTTACTCTGACATGACATTCTCGTAATGAAGGGATTAATGATTAAATGAAAAAATCGAGTTTTCCAGATTTTTTAAAAATTATCCAAATCTGCTTGCCAAGTGAAATGAGTATCTCAATGGAGGGGATAGATTCTTACAGAATATCATCAGAGCTGGTAATGACAATAATGTTTTAATTCTTGTGGGATTAGCGCTTTTATCTGCTTTTAAGCCCGTTATTCCATTCAATTGTTCATGACTTGCATCATGGCACTCTAAATTTGCATCTAAATTGGTCTTTTATATATTCTTGGTTTGGTAAAATTCCCCAAAACATATCAAAAAGTATCAAAAAGAGCTGGGGACGTATAAGTAATGGGATTTTGGCATTTTGTTTGGGATGTAAAGAAAAAAGTGGAGAAAGTTGAGAAGGAGTAAATTGGAGTTTTCTTCTCTCTCTGGTCTCTGCCTGTCATCCAGATTGGATCTGATTTATGGGGCCACTCCCACGTCCTACAATGCCATGATGTTGCTGCTGATGCTTTCTTGCTTCGCTTGGATTTTCTCAATATAATATACGAACGGATCACAAGAAAGACGCCGACATTCAACTTTCACCCAGCAACTTTCTCCAAAAAAAATGCCAAAAAATATCGACATGCAATTTCCAACTCTTTTTTTCATTCATGATTTTTATTCTTATTCGATTCAATTCTTTGTGGTGATGACACGAACAAACTGTTACAAGTAATTAAATCGAATTAATTACTTGATTTTGCAGAACACTTTATACTGCATGCTTTTGCTTACATATTCGTACACCTAACGGAAGTCTCTATTGAAAATGTTTTAGTCCAAGTTAATCAACCTTTTAAAATACTTGAGTGTAGTACACTTAATAAGGTAACTTATTAAATATAGCTGACTTAAAATGCTATAATTTAACTTAGGAATAGTTTCGATTGCCTCGTAATCATCCTTCATTTCTCCTTTTGTATCTAATAATTACTGTTATACTGTACAATTATTTATACTAACCACTACCTAGTTTTACCACTAATTTAATTTATACGGTACTGATTATGAATTAATTAGTTATTTATTTAGTGTACTGTCCACTATACAATTATACAAGATAACAATTAATTAATTAATTATCGCACCGCATTTTAACAAAAAATTACATCAACACAAATAAACAATCGCAACACATGATTTAACTTACTTCACGCATTCTTTAAATTAATTTGACACAAATGATGTAACGTTGTATTCATATTTTAATAGTAATTGTAACTGCGAGGAAATGAAATCAAAATTTACGTATTTCATTTTAAAACGGGCATCGATCTCGGTTGTGGTGTTTATAAATTTTCAACTTCGGCGTCATGTAAAATACCCTGTTGGCAATAATGCTTTGGAGAAATTTAATAAATATAATTTCGAAAATGTAAGAAAAGGACAGAAGATAATTTAGTCTAAAAGTCATCCTCCTCACATCAATCGTATATCTCATGTCACAGAAAGGTTTCAGATTTGTGTACTTTTTTACGTATAGCTTCACAAGTCACTTTGTTAAAAAATTTTAGCTCAGAAGAATTGTATCTTTATGTAATCGTATTAGAAACGCATTTGCAAAAATTCCGAATGAAAAAGTTTTTTAAGAGATTTTTTACAATTTTTGATAAGAATTTTAAGAAAAGCACAAGCTGATTATTGGAGGTGTGGATGTGGAATTCTTATTTTATAACTTTTGTCACTAAAAACTACATTGTGTGAGTAGATTTACGGGATGGTTTATGAATGATTTCCACCAAAAAATGTTGCAAATTTCTTGATTTGTGGAGTTTTGATTGTTTTCAGGTTTTGGAGAAATTTGACACAATTGAGATGATCAAGTTGAAGTTCATGGTGATGTGGGTGTGGGATCGGATGGGGTATGTCCATTTCCTGCAAAAAGTATTAAAAAAGTTGTAATTTCTTTGAAAACAATAAGACATACAGTAGCATCTTAGTGGTAGTGGTTGTAGTTTAGTCTTGTGGGACACGACTTTTCCGACTTATTTTATTTCATTTTTACAGTGAATAAAGCAGATTTTGATGGTTGTGCAATGGTGTGAGGGAAGTGGCCGTAAAAAGTTCGTAAAACTCTTTATGTCCCACAAAAACTGGAACAATTCACTCTCTCTGATTTTACTTTTACTTTTATGTACAACAAGCAAGGTTACAACATTTTCATCATTTCGGCATCATCATCACATTACCCATCCACTGAGGAATAATAGAGTGGTTGTAGTTCATGGGTGGACATCAAACTCGCGAATGTACCGTCAAATTTTTATTAAGGTGACTAATGCACATACAATTAACCCGATTTCCAAGTCACGCTTTCCCTCTTCGGTGTCGGTTTAACTTTCATTTTTTCAAATGGAAATGGAACCGAAATATCTTATTTCAGTAAAAAAATAAATGAAAGAATTTTTTGACATGATTTATCCTCATTTTAAATTAAACTTCTGAACGGAAATGAGGTTTGGAGAAAAACAAAAGATAAGATAGCACTTTTCTCTCTGTCTCTCTCTCTGACGTAGAAGAGAATAATGAGAACGAGGGACATCACTCTTGTTTGATTCTACTTTTTCTGCTTCTTCGTCTACTTATTTATGGCCAACCAACATTTTCCATTAAAAGGTTCCATTATCACAAAAATGGGGGATGAGAGTGAAAGAAGGAAAGAAAACCCGAATTTTGTTCACTCACTCGCCCTTACTGGATGGGTGACGATGACATTGAGATTGAACGGAATTGCATTCCCTTTGGTCCCTTTCTCCATCCAACAACTCATTATTTCACTGGAACGAATCTTGTTCCTTTTCTGAGGGTGGTGGGTGGGAGACTTCAGAGAAAAGTGAACAAGAAAAAACACTGTGAAACATTGTTTCTGATTTGCGTGTTTTTGGAAAAGACCAAAATGTGAATGTTCCCTTGCTTTTTGGTATAATGAGAAAAAGTGTTAATTTCGGGTGATAGAATCGTAACATAACGTACAACTTTGCAGGACCATCCATCTCGTCTCGACTTTCGTAGCTACCATTTTTCGGAGAAGGGTAAAAATGAGCATTTGTAAAAGGAAGTAAGACTTACGTAGTATGTTTTCCGCCGTCGAAGCCGCTTCTTTTTGGTCGTCATTCATTAATGGTTAAAGATGACCATAATACTGGGGTGGGTAGTGGTATGCGTCGTTGTGGAAAGGAGCGTCTGGAGGACGGTGGACCATTTGCTGACCTAGGGACCATATTTTGAAAGAAAATTAAATTTATATCTTTACCCATTTACGTCCTTCATCATATCTAAATAATTTATATCACTTACCGTCCATCATATACCCCATTCCTGTTTCGGGTCCATATGCCCCACCTGGACCACACCCAGAGAAAAATTCATTAGTAAACGATTCATGAAAAATATCGAAGCATTTGTTTATTATATGCACATATGTAGTACACTAAGTTTAATAACGCCTCGCTGTGTCTTTTGTGAATTCCTGTCTCGTCATATTTTATTATCTCGTCATTAATTTGAACGGAAATACAACAAAGTTTGTCAATACATACAAATTATCACTCTAAATCCTGTCTTGTGCTCTTATCACGTCTTATTTATTGCGAGTTAGTTGACCACTTGACTACTTGAGTGACCAGTTTGTCCACTAACAAGCCATAAATATTGGATTGAAGCAAGGTGATGGGTGCAGTTTGGAGCAATTTGCTCTAATTAGTCTCATTCCCATTCCAAGAAACAGAGACAGCAACCCATTAAATTAATCCTGTCTTATTTATGACCGAGATAGGTGGACATGGACGGAAGGCAAGGCAAGGGAGGAAAATAAAGTAGAGTAAGTTGTTCGTCGAGTCGAGTGGTAATACATTCGAATACGAATAGTGATGCAGCAGCTTGTGCTAATGTGCAATTACAGTGACAATGAGGATTATTGGTGTGGGAGCACGTGTGGATGATGATGAGAAGAAGAATAGTGGAAAAGGAGCAAAGGTCCCGACCTGACCTCATCTCATCAATCTGCCACGGACAAATGGTGCGCTCTCATCATAATCATCATCCCCAAAAATATGTTCTCTAACTTACTCATGCTACTTTTCTTTCTTTTCTCTGAGAGAGGGGGCTAAAATAACATTTCAGAAACATACAAATTCAGTAGAAAAGTAAACTTACCACTCGCCCCAGCACGGTTCGATTGATCAATAAGCGGCTGGACTATGCGGCGTCTGGCGTTGATAAACCTGCAAGCAAATAAAGGACACAAGGTGTTACATTCTGATAACAGAAAGGGTTATCCTATCCTTCGTGTCCTTGATAAGGATTAAATACGACTAATTGCTCCGTCGTATATACATATTACACTCACACACATATTTATGAGGGCTTAACGCAGGATTAGTCATTAGTCTTTGGTGACAATGAGAGGGATTAGAGTGCGGGGGAAGGAAAGCCTGAATACGTTACATACAATACAACCCGATCGAGTATTATAAAATACGATACGAATACATAGTAATGGATGTATGGATGGATGGAGAAAGCCGGTCTAGTCTAAAAGCTAAGGAAGGAAGTAGTGGACTTGTACAGGAAGGATTTATGGCTCATAACTTCTCTTCATACAACCAAACTAAACAACCAACTAAAGAAAAACATCAAAACCTAAACCACTACTCCTAATTCAACAGGATTGTATACAGAATGGACTCTAAAGGCTATCTCTGTGCAAAATAGAAAAAAATCATGTGAATGGATGGATGGATGGATAGTTTGGTGGTTTTGATGTGCATCTAGGGATTTGATTGCTTCGTCGCGTCTAGTCCTTCTGATTGTATAGTTTTCTGCATCCCATATCATCAACGATGTTAGATTTTGGAGGGTATGACTTTGTTGGGGCGGATTGGCTTTAAGTGCACCGAGGAGTGAAATGAAGATATTGATTTAGCAATTAAGGATAATGTATGCGCGTGTGATCAAACTACCACTGACTGAATGCACTACCATTCCATTACCACTACCATTGCCATTCTTACCAATTGTGACAATGCAACTAACTTTTGGCATACACCAAATCAAAATTCTGAATTCTCTTGTCCCATTATCACTTTCAAGAATTTCAAACCTGAAACTTATTGTTTCTTGTTCTTTCCATTTTGTCCAAGTACATGCCAACCATCAAGTACTTTACTTTTCTTATGTGTCTGTCTATAGAGAACTGGATTAAGATTAAAGTAAAGTGGAGAAAGTGCGCTTTCTCTCTCTCTTTTCCCCTTCTCCTGTAGGAATGACATGACAGCTCTCATTTTTCACGGACGTTCCCTCGTGACCCAGGATGAACAAATGCATTATTTGTCCCCAGATTTATTGCTGACATAGCTCTACTCATATGTATTGCGGCTAGATGCCATGCATGCCATTGTACTGTCCATCCCATTCAACAACCCACCCAGCCCAACACAAAAACAGAAATGATACAAACGCAACTCAGCGAAAGAAAGACATGGAAGGATGACAAATGTAGCAAAACACTTTTTCGGTGAAAGTGTACAAAATTGAGATCCTATATGCTGGATGGATCCATTTGAATTTAATTGAGGAGCAATAGTAAGTATATTGTAAAGTAATGTAATCCAACATAAATCCAATTAGGATCATTCATTCATTAATTCACCCACGTATGCGCATCCATGTAATTGAAACAGCACGTTTGCATTACATTACATCACAATCAGTTCAGTTGCAGGGTCTTTGTTCTGATAATTACATAAAAGCAAACAAACCCTGGATGGATGAAATAAAATAAAGGATAGCATGCATACAACAACTAGACAGCATGATGCAGCTGCAACGTAATGTAATGCAGCCATGAATAAATGAATGAATCCACTGAATCCTTTAGGAAGGACACAGCAGGACATTTTTAATTGAGTGAAAGCCATCCCACTATATTATTCAAAACCTTAACATTATATTTCTACCAACATTTACATTTTACAGCCTTGTTGGAATTTGAATTCAAACATACATAAGAGAAGATGCAATTTTATTAGAAATCCACAAAGTTACTGAAGCCTCCTTTCTCCAGAGACGATCACCGACAATGACACAATGGTCCGGGTGAACTATACAAGACCTTAACATTCAACATTGTCATTGCAATTTCCACTGCCTGATCCCGCTTTTCGGTTCGTTTCCCCAACTTTAAAACATCTCTCTGATTGTGATGGATGGCTCCGGATATTGCCCACAATTCCCTTTTGTTAGGGTTCAATTTCAGACCCAAATTTACATTCCGACTTTGCATCACAATGTATACGTATCCTATTATTACTGCTGCATAATACATATATGTCCTAGCACGCATGTACATACATAGTGAATTGAATTCCTTCCTCTCATCCTACTTTTAAGTTTCTTAAAAATTCTATACAATAAAAAATGGGGTTTGGTTGATTTTGATTCCCAAGCTTGGACAACCACCCTCGGGTAAATCCCTGCTGCTGTGTCTCAAATAAGAAAGAAATGATTCCTGATGAAAGGCAGCCGCAACGCAATTTGGCCATTGGACACGCAAGTAAGGAAACCAATCGTTAAAAATGATAATAACAAAAAGATGGAGCCGACCAGAGTACTCCCCATGCTCACTAAACTAAACTAACCAATTTGGCAAGGGAGCCCCCCGTGGGTGACCAGACAACTCTATCAGATGGACAATCACACCAGTGTCACTTACAAATTATTTGCTCCCACGCCACTGGTGGGATGCCAAATAACAAAACGCCATGCATCAGTACTTGGGTGTGTTTTTGTACAGCAATCATGCATCAAAAAACTCTTAAAAACGTTTGGGGGGAATGCTGTTTCTTTCCCGTGGTTCGGTTTGGTTTAGTTTGGATTACTTTTATACACTTGGTTGGATGGATTCATGATTTTTGGTTGATCTGAATGAATATTTGAAGCTGTCAGACCACATCATCATAACATAACAACTACTTGCATAACACATGAAAAAGGAGACTAAGGAGAGAAACAATAAATAAATAATGGGCAACAAGCAAATCCCATTTCTTTTGAATACATTTTCCACTTTGCATAGTACACCACAAGAACATCACACCCTTGGAACTAATGCCAAGCACATATAAGCATAAAGTGGGAGATAGACATGGATGGACAACTGTATTGATTTTATCTTATCGAAGCAGAAACGGGTTATATAATTCTTTTGCAAGATTTTATAAAAAAAATATTAAAGAATTTGATAGCGGTATTTCCTCAAAGAATTACAAGAAACCACAAGGATAAGTTTCACAATCCAATATCGGATGCCGATGGCAAGAACGTCAACCCTGGTCACTAACCAAACCACACAAGTATTTCTTCTTGTCAGTTGTGGTATTGTGGTCTCTAGTCTGGTTGACATGTATTGATTGGAAGGGCGGCAGATTAATTGAGCCGTCATCATCAAGTAATGGTCAACCCATGTCCTCGCTAGTCGTATCGCATCGTTCGTTGTCACTAAAAGCAACCAACTTAACTATACCAAAACGAGAATACATACTGCTACCAGCCATCAAAGCCATCAAAATCTGTCGCCCACACCCACGCTCTAAACTTTTCACTTTCTTCAAAAAACTCCTAAATTTTGAAACCATAATTGCATTCTATGCTCTCTCTATTTTGCGGCTTGTTTATTTCTTCCTACCCATCCAGCTTTCTCCTGCCCCCAATTACGTTAATGGTCTCTACGGAGGTCATCCCTAGCTTTACTCTCCCCTTTCCAATAAGTGCAATAAATTCCTACACCACTATCAGAACAGAATAGAGGATGAAGGATGAACGAAGGAACAAGAAATGAGTCCCCAGGGCCATAGTTAGTCCCGCACCTGAACCGGATTGAAATGAAATGGGGCCCAGATGATGCACCACCCATCTATTCATTCATTAGAAGGAATCAATCTAAATCCAAAGCTCAGCTGGCAAATCCGATCACCGGCTTTGATTGGGAAAATCTCACAAAATAACAAACAAGGGACCAGTTGCAGTTGGACCGTGGTTGATGAGTACTAACTAAAACTTACCAATTGTTGACTTGGAGAATGGTGAGACCGGTGTCTTGCGCTAGAAAGAATGAAAACATAAATAAGTCGTGGAATTAATTGAATTGAAATGTATTTCTTACCGAGTTGCTTCTTCTGGTCCTCGGAGGGGTAGGGGTGCTGCAAAAAGAGAAAAAATCAATTGTTTAGTTCACATGAACTTTATAGCATCCATGATGATCATTAGTATTAAAGTTAGTTGTATTGAATGGATTGATGGGAGTGGTTGTGTGTCTCGTGGCAAAAATGTGTCATTCCGCCCCCTGACTTGTGACAGTGCCTGCCACACCCACGCCAACGTCTGAAACGTCACCCTTCCTGCTAGTTATCTTACCCTACCCGACTTTACTCTAAACTATTATACATACGTATCAACCTATCTACTACTAACATAGCTGACTGGCTTGGTTTGGTAGTGGAAGTGATCTTTTGTCATGGACATAATGCGCCATGTAAATTCATCCCGGGCAAGGATAAATGATCTCCTTCCTCTTCCACTTCCCCTTCGACCGAATTTCATGTATACTTTTTAAAATTTCGGTGCACTAGCAAGAATGGTGATGATTCTGCAGTTTGTGGACTGAATGGTTTTGACGCGTGGAAGGAACAAGGATCGAACCAAGAACGAACTGTCGGCTTTTGGTTGTTGGTGGTAATGAGGGGCCTGGAGATGACAGGCACTTCTGTTCTGCATCCATCTATACCAGACGATACCACTACTGGTTGTCATTACCCCATCAAAAAACAACATTCAGACCAACCAAATCTAGCACATGTTTATTAATAATGCCTCGCTTGCATCAGACACAACCAGACAACAATGAACACCAATGGACACGACACCCTTCTTCTATATCATCATCATCATTCTCGACAACAAGACAACAATACAATGCACTCAAACAGTAATGCAACATCATCCACTTTTTATATTGTGGGGGCACTATAAATTCTACTAGATACAATCGATAACCTTTATCAAGCACAAAAAGTATTAAATAAATATGAATAAGAGTTTTGCCTACATTTGATGAAATCAGTAAACTACTATTTCGCATAAACTTTCAAAGAATTCCACAGAAATCTTAATACCATCTTCGATGCATGGTTAGTTCTCTAGAATTTGTAAAATGAGTGACAATGAACCTCTAATTTAGAAAGAATGCATATAATTTGAGAGCGGCCACAAGAAGCTGATGACCAACTCGTGACAAAGTAATGACTAAAACATCCCAGAAAAACAATTTGGACTACAATTTTTGGGGTCGTTTACTTTTATTTATGCCACTGATGGAAATTCCAGAAAAGTCTGACTTCCCATCATATCAAAAGCTTCGTGTTGGGTTCTTTAATAACATAATATGCTACAGACTTGCAAAATTTAGACTTTCTGAACTAAACTGAACCGCATATCATGTGGTTCCCTTCTTTAATCCTGGGGGTCCTCCAACCCCAACCAAAAATGTAATCCGCTTTCTCTCTGCGGGTGGGAGTGCTTTTTTACTTTTCTGTAGCAAAAATTCCATTCCATTAGCTAATCATTTCTGCTCCCTCTCCATCCATCCATCCCAAGCAAACCAAACGCAAGTGGCAATTCACTTTTGGTTTTTGGGGGCCTAATTGTATTTATTTTCACGGACGATTGATGAGGCGAGTTGTGACAGGATAGGATGAGAGAGAGAGAAAAAAAGAGAGAGAAATCGTGCCTTCGAAGGGATGCCCAGGTTTACAAAACTTTCCCCACCTAACCAAGATGTGCCTGTGGTCTGGTCGGTAGGTTAACTTTGGCGTTGACTAGGTTGGCAGTGGCAGGTGGATGGTTTTGGATGGAGATGAACAGAAAATTGCATCAGAAACCTATGCAGCCTGCCATTCATGCAATAATGAAAGTAATTGAGTTGGGATATGGAATTGGATACCCAACAAGACAAGACAAGGCAGATGCCATTCAACCTTCTAAAGACAAACAATCTTCTTAATAATTCAACCAACGACTTTGCTAGAGTGTGAGGGACAAGTGCATCGCATCATTACATTTCGCAAATGGAAATTCTACCAGACACCTTCAAGGATGGGAAAGTAAGACACGTGAAAAATCGACCAAGGATGAAAACTACATGGAAAAGTGCCATTTAAAGAAAATAAATACCTTGTGCAAAATGTCACACACTTTGTTACAAATTGCTGTCTTTTAAAATTGAAAAGTTGAAAGGTATCGACAAAAATTCCATGATTTCTTTTGTCATACGCAGTTTATATAATGGTGCCCACGCCAACTTTATGTAAGCGAAATAAGTATCGATACAGAATTTATCGATCGATCGATTCTTGGTTACTTTTTACTTTCTTGCCCTGTTTCGTGCTCCCATTTATTGACGAAGCTTGGATGTATCTAATGCTCCGAAATGAGATTGAAGATAGGAGTGGGAGCAATTTTGCCCCTTAAGTAGACGACTTGTATGACCACATGTTATCCGCGCATTAAGCCTCCCTTCTTTTTAGGGGCCATTAAGTGCCCCTGGGGCTTTTCCAACCAGCGATAAAAGTGCAGTGGACAAATGGCCAGGAATTAGTGGCTTAAAGTCACTACCACCACCATCATCATACGTACCACGGACGTTCCATACGCACATATAGCACCACTACCAAAATTCAATGCAACCAAACAACCAACGACTTTTTCTCCAAAGAACCAATGACTCGGAAACTACTCTCTCCTCTACTACTCCGAGCAAGTAAGTAAGCCATCCAATCTGCAATTTATTTCGGTTCGAAGCCATAAAATGCTTTGGTCAAGAAAAACTCTTAAAAAATTCTTACTGTGAGATGTTGGAATAACCACGCTCTTAATATGTTGGTTGCGACTTTAGGAAATATTCCGCGTTTCTTTTGGTTTTTCTTGCCACCTTCTTCATCATCTTCTCCTGTCCCTTCTCCCGACCCGATACTTGCGTTACTTGCATCACCTGCGGATAATAAAGGTGGTCACTTTTTAGTTGATGCTTAAAAAACAAGGTGATCATTATTACTTGGAGAAAAAAATATATATAACGAGCAATTGATGGCTGACCTCCACCTCCCTTACTATCAAAGTGTCATTAGGCCAGGTAATGCAATGCAATGATGGAACTACCACTTCGTTTTTTCTACATTTTTACTTCATCACATATCGAGCGGATAAAAATACTCCCGAAAGTCATTTATAAATAAACGCTGCAAGGACTCTTTAAAATCATCACGTTGTTTGCTCCATCTTTTACCATCACCAACTCCGTATCGGTTACTTTACTTTGTGACTGAGTGAGCATTTTATTTTCATTTGTGAACCAACTTTAAGCTTCTTGCTAAAATCTTTAAATGACAAAAACATTACAAGACTAACTGACATGGCAGCTGCATGCAGAGATCGTCGGAGTGCTTCTGCTACTAGCATAATTGTAGGTTTGTTGTTAAATCAAACATTTTGGCTCACCATGATTTACATAAAAGAAAAACATGCCAATTAAGAATTAGTGTCTCCAATAAAAGTGGAGGAGATAAACAATGTGTAATTAGTGGATGAAGCATTTGTCTTGGTATAAAACAAAAAGAAATGAGAAATGTAATCCAAGGGAGGTTGAAATAATAAAAAAGTGAATAAAAGAGTTGCACGCGTAACCATTTATTCATTTAATTAACTGCGAGTGAATGGATGGAAATGAGTCTCTAAATTTTAAATCTTAATCTGCTTCTTGAGTATCCTATTCTGGACTGGCATTACTGACATGACATATAAGTGGATGCATTAATTAATTGCGGAAGAAGAGATGTGCATTTTATTCCTGCATGTGGTGATATGTGATCTATTTTGGGGGTCATGTCATTCATGACTTTATGCTTTTCTTTCCGATGCACATGTGTCAACCTACGCTACCTAAAACTGCCTTTAAAGTATGTGGTTGTGGTTAAAAAGATAACCCAAAACTTATCTTGGGTTTGCACTTACTAGCATACGGATAAGGAGAGGAGGGAACCCAGCTCGAATGACGGGAATGGTTTGTTGGTGGGACGTCATAACTCGACGGCCTGGAGCCACGTTTACTTCCTGAAATACAAATCAATCAATATAAAATCAATAGGTACATTTAGGTACATATAAGAATGGGTTTATTCAAAGATTTCTCAAAATTTCTCTTAACTAAATATAACATTTTTGATCATTCATGCCAAAGTTGTGCATCTGCATCTGGTTTAGTTTACTTCGTGGGAAATGTTCTGGAGCTGACACGGAGATAATTGGAATGCCGTTTTATGAGTGAGGATCGACTGAGGGTGACGTGCACGTGGGGTTGCTGAGATCTGCATCTGAATTGAGTGGGATGACTGCCAACTTTCCTTATTACAGACAGACTATGCCAGTCAACCAAGGCAGCTATACTAAACCAGAAAAGAAGAAACCGAACCCGGGTAGATTCATGAGTGGGATCGCCATCCATCCATTCATTCACCCTTAATGGGCCCGGCTCCATCCATCCAAATGTGGTATGGTGTGGGGGTGCAGTACAACAGCTTAGACAAAACTAAGTAAGCAGTATGCACAAGGAACCTGATATTCATCTAATCTTACAGGGACACACAACCAATAACCAAAAACATTGTCTATTTGCCTAGTTTTTTGCGAGTGCCCACATAAAGCTAAATTGAGATGGGTTTCACAAAATCCCACAGTTTTAAAATGTAAACTATTTATTCGCTGAATATTTGAACTCTCCCTATTTATGTTATTCCCCAATATTTATATCCATAATAATAACTGCATCTTCTATCCATCCATCTATGGAAGAGGGTTAAGATAAGCTCCAACGACTTATCGGTTTTCCTCTTTCTCTCCCGTTTCTTCTGCTCGCCTGGACACTGTTTACGATTTACGGTTTGTCGGTCTCCGGAGTAATTTGTGGAAATGGATGAGATGGCCATTAGCTTCGGTTCCTTGCTTTCCTCCTTTCCTTAGTCCTTCTACTATCCAGCCATCCATCCGACAATCCCCACTCCAATTGACCGGACGGACTCATATCCATCCATCCAAGAAAGAAAGCAAAGGAAGGAAGGAAGTAACTCAATACTTTCCATAAAATCCATCATATCATACACAAATATATTTCTGAGCTACAGAAAAATGCATCTTGCTTCTTTGTTGGTGGGCACTTAAACTTGGATCAATTTCCCATTAAGGCCACACATTTAACCACACCACTCCACTGACTGCGGTTGCTACTTCGATACTAATGTGTTGTTGTTGGTGAGGTAATTGCAGGTATAGGAGGGGAAATTGGGGTAATTGGCCATCCAAGCTACTAAACTACCTCTGCGCATTTATCTACCTACATGGACTGGATCATTCCCCAGAAAAAGATCAAGTGCTTATAATCACCTCTAATGGATCCATCACATCGCATCGAATAATCAATCAATACATACACCTTCACCTTCCTACTGCTTCTTCTACTGTCCTTATCCAATCAAGGCTTGGGTGACACATCAAATCACTAACATCCCATCTCTTCAGTCAGGATGGGCGAATTGATGTCGCCTTAGATAGTATACCCACACAAATGAGACCACCTGCTTTGTCCATGCATGCCTTCATTTTATATCCTACTCCAATTCATTATCCTGCAATTCCACCTCTTGTACCAACCATCGAAAGGTCGGATAACCATCTCATACTCACACCTTGATTTGGAAGTCTGATTTATTGAGTACTTTTTTTAAGAAAACTATCGACTGTTTTTTCTACAACTTCAAGATTCCCTTTACTAGCTCTGGAGTTTGTCTCTTGGGAGCAAGAAGCGGAAAATGGGGAAGGGTTGAATGAAAACTGAATTCTTAAACAAGTGACCACTGGACTGGACTAACTGACTTGTGATTCATCTCACACCACCAATACCACATTTCTTTCTGTAGTTCTGTCTCCCTTTTTAAGGAGTGGATGAGTGGATTTAGTGGAAAGTTGTGCCCCGAATCCGAATGTCGGGAGTGGATGCATGATGGATCTGTAATTTGGTGGCTGGATAATGAAACACCCATTACGCTTGATAGTAGTCCGCAATGGGTCACAAGGGACAGTTATCAGCTCGTCAGTGTCAGCCAAAATTTCTTCCATTTCCACCCTCGCAAGAAATTATGCTTCCAGCGTTATTAAGAGGGAGGAAGGAAGAAGACATTCGCTACGTATTGTACAAGACTACTAAACACTAATATTGCTTAAACTCCAATGAACCTGTTTAAAATTCTAAACATACGTGTGCCGTAATAGTCTTTGCTCTCTAAAAGTTGCGCACAATTTAACACTAATTATGCCTACCTGCAATTATTTAATGTAGAGTAATTACATAATTTTGCGAATTTACTTGGAAATTTTCCCAGGCATTTACACCTCTGAATTCTGGATACTTAAAAAAATCTTGGGCAAGCATCCATTTAATGCTCAATATTTTAACTTTTTACCATCATCCCACATCACATCCCATCATATTTCTCCCTACGTACACATATACAAATGCTATGTTATGTAGTAATTAAAGGTTTCTCTCTCGTCCATCTATCCGTCGGCAGCTGACAAAGAGACGAAAAAGGAAGGAGAAGACTTTTCCGATGGTTGCATTGTGTCCAAGTGACAGCCCACAAATCATAAGAAAAAGAAAAGATGCGATAGTGCATCACATCACATCCCTCTTAGTTGCCGGCCACAAGATGAAGTTTTCCACTCTTCTTCTTGTCTTCCGTCTTCCATCCAATCCATCCATCCCATACCAATCCATCTACTACGCGTAGAAACCGACAATCAAACCAACAACCGACCACAAGAAAACCAAACAAGGAATACAACACTTCATTAAATCCTCCATTGTTACCCTATCTACTTTTGGTATCTATCGCAAACTTTTTACTACGTAGATGACGACTTCAGTACCCGTTTGTCTCACAATTTCAGAAAATACTGAAAATTTTGAAAGTTTCACAAAGTTAAGTTTCCAAGATTTTTAAACGCTATGCTGCTGTTCTTGTAAAAGCAATCCCGTCGAGAACCCAGCAGTATTTCGTCTCATTGTTATTCATACCTAAACCTCCTCCTCTTGCATCTTCTATCGCATAGCATAACATGTCCAACTAACCAACAATGTAGATAGTGCATGACGATGATGAAGGAACCCTTCTTCCTTATCCATTCCCACTTAAGAATCAACATTTTTTGTAGAGATCATCCTGTGGATTTTCATTTTCTATTTTTTCTTCCATCTTCTTGTAACCGAATAGATGATCGAAAGCAGGGTTAGATGGATGGATGGATGATAGTATGTGCATGGAGTTTCATTATTATATGATTAACTTATATAAGGTGAGGTGAGATGGATGATGAGCAACATGATATTGGGATGAGAATGCTACAGTATCGCACTTTACTCAGAATTACATACATGCCGATGATATGTAGTACATACTTGAACTATTTCATCTCTGCATGAGTAGAATTGTAGCATTCAAACATTTAGTACAAAAAATGTCCAAAATTCCTAATCCTCATGTGTAAATAAGTATAGTACGAACATTTTGCAAACACATTGCAAATAAGTTTATCTACAGACCAGACATTCACGGCGAATTTGAACCGCTTGCTCGCTGTAAATAAATCTTGACTTTATGTTTCCTACTACAACCTGCATGTCGTGTTTCATGTTCTGTAGTCAACAATAGGCAACAAGACTCACGTGTAATCGGATATCTATCTCTGCACATACACACAGAAGAATAAAGCTCCAGGGTGCTTAAGCGCCTGCCTGCCTGTGCCATCCCATGCTCATCAAGCACCATTGTCTGCATTATTATGATTCCTTCTTCTTTCTTTATTCTTGCATCGCACCACGAAATTATTACCTCCAGCCAAAAGTTAGAAAGATGCTGCTGCTACATTGTTTAGCTAAAAAGCCAAGTGTGCCATCACGGCTGTTGTACCCTCCATTCCAATGTGACCATAGTTTTCCACCACTTAAACAGACTTCTTTGAACAAATCTTCATTAATAAATGTATGCATCTTCCCATATTTTATCTTTTTTATTATAATTCGCATTTAGATCCAATGCCTGTTTTATTTTATTACTTGGCATTTCTTGCTTGGTTAAAAAAAGTGTGAGCCCCGAACAATGGAGTTGATGCGGGGAACAAGGTGTGCAATCAGAAGCTGCATGATGGATTCTGAATGATGCGGTACTGTATTTCATGGCTCGCGTACCGTACGAGCGTATCGCACTCGTCTACAATGATGAGACGAGATATTTCGTATAAAAAACAATGTTTTTAATTCCGACTTTTATTCCATTTGCTCGTTTATGCTTTTGAATTCAATTTCCAAATCCAGACCTCCATCCACGAAATGAAAACTACATAGGCAGCAATTTTTAGTAATTGCACTGCAACGAGTAAGTGACAGGAGGGATGCATCACATCACAACGTATCACATCACATCGACATCACCACGTTGCGTGTCTGTCTAAATGATGAAGACATCCTCTTCCCAGACCCACCCACAATAGCGTCCCCTATGCTCCAATTATTTCACAACACTAAAATAAGTCATGAGAAAAGTAGTCATCATCAAAACTATGCCAAAAATATTCTTGGACAAATCCAACCTCCACAAATTATTCGACCCTGTTCTGCTAGTTGACATTAGGATGACAACACGATCTCTTGATTGGAGAACAATGAGCTTCCTTTTACACTCTCACTCATCTGTTATATAACATACCACAGAATAGCACCACCCACCATAAAACCCATATGAATGAATGAAAATGAATGATCCGAATAATAATAATAATCATCATCAGGGTGACAGCTAGTACACATTACACTCTACTGGATAGAGTCATGTCTGACTGAATGTCATTCTTAGTGGCGTGGTTGGTGTGGCAGTGTCACTAGCCTAGAGTAACATAATAAATGTCATGTCATCAAGGATGAAGCATGTCACCAGTTGTCCAACCCACTTTTGTTGGTTCGCAAGGATTCATATCCAATATCCGACTTATTCATTACATCCATGAAGAATAAAAATTATTCCATTTTCCTAGTAAATTTAAAAATTTAAATTCCGATTCTAATTCCAATTGGATTTTTAATAAGTTTCTCTCTAAAGTATGCCCCCTTCACAAAAATGTTTGCCGTGCTGTACATTTTTCTCCAAGTCCTACTTTTTTTTGTTTACTGCGTTACAAGCCGATACGATACCTTATATACATTCGACAACATGTATGCTGTACCTTCGTACTTGGAGTTAACGAGATTTTTTTACCTTTCGTAACTTTACCTTGCCGGCACAACAGTATTCTTCACTCTATCGAGTGGTTCTCTTTGGTTATTAGCAGTTAAAACAATTGTTTTTCTATGCCTCAAGCCAGACCAGGGCCAAAATCTCATTAACGGCTGAGACTTAATTGCACACAGCCAAAAAGTAATCATTACCGGGGGAGTTTGGCCGTAGATTGGAAAAACTCTCACCTGTGCTTAATACACACAACTGCCTAATGACTTTGGAAGAAGGAAACAACAACTAACGTAACGAAAGGGACTCCATTTCTACCTTCGATTAGATTTTACAAGGATAGCACATACGCCGCAAAGCATAATGTGTGTAGCGTCGTGTCCTAGTCCTCTAATGCATATCCATCTAAACAGTAAACCTCATAAATTTTGCAGTGGCTGTCAATCACCAAAAAGAAACTGTTACTTATAGCACATTCCCGACATTGCCACCCGGGTTTCTATTTTAATTACAAAAAACTATGGAGTAACTTTCATTCCTTTAATAATTACAGGATTCTTCCATCCATATACACACCCACCCACCAACCAACTAATACTTTTCAAAACCTTTAACGAGCACCTCCCCTCTACCTATATGCGAGTCACACAATCCACAATTAAAATTCGTGCAGAGTTTCCTTCCGTCAAATACAATACAATACACCACACTAAAGTCCAGCCCAATGCAATAGTAATTATATCGTGACAACACGAATTACCAAAAAACAAGAGTCAAGAAAT
>JAQIWQ010000312.1:0-19183 GCA_034695825.1 Folsomia inoculata | reverse complement strand
GAAAGTGAAAGTATTTATTTAGTTTTCAATAACGATCCAGCATTATCAATTAATGAGTGTGAGCATATAACGTCACTTCAGGGTAGGTTAGGCACATTAGAGTGGTATGGTGAAAGTTCATTACAATTTCGACATGTCTTGCTATGCACAAACATTTAAAACATACCGACTATCAGAGATTCAATGGAATATGGATTAGAACAGATGAACGATTACATACTATCTCAAGTGGATTCAATTCACACTTTTGTATCCTTCTCAATCACTCGTAAAGTCCTTGAATTGGACACGTTGCCTCGTTCACTTTCACTTTCACTTTGGCCATCAAAGTTTGATAGTATGGACGTGATGGGACACAGCACAATGTAAAAACTTCTCCATCCAGGTCTAATCCAATTCAACAACGGGACAGTATTGTTTACCGGAAGAAGGTAAATACGAAATAGCTTAAGTTGAGACTGTAATAAAATAAAAGACTGCACTTGATGGAGAAAGTCGCTACCAGTAGTGTAGCGGAGTTGAATCCGCACTGCACTGCCGAAAAATGTGAGACTCACTCATCCTAAGAAAATTCCGAGGCTGGGATTCACGAACGATCCACTTATATCCATTCGTTCAGTCCATTGTATGCGTTGCATTGATACTACTACTATGAACATTGAACAGGATGCATTGCTCTGTTCGCTATTACTATTCCTCCATCATGTCTTATCTTTCAGAGTTTTCTCTTTTTTGCTGCGCCTGTCTACCCGGGAGCCAACTAAGTATAGTAGCTCTAGTCCCGGACCCGGTTGTGTGCTCTGGTTTGGTGCCGGTTGTATAAATGCAATATTCCACAGTTCTGTTTCTGCTGTGCAATACATATCCCAGCCAAATGCTAACCTGACAAACCCACCAAACGCCCAGAACAGAAGAGAACGACACACATATTATTCATTTATGAAAACTTTTAAGTCGATGAGCATGCTTTGCTAAAACAAAACTTTAAAAACCTTTGCTAATGGGTTACGTTCGTGTCATATCGCAAAATTAATCTTATACAACTTGTAACCAAACTCTGACATACGACATACATGACCTTATGTAATGTTATAACCTTCAAATCTACTAAAAAGAATAGATCACAATTTTTCATTACTACATGCCATACAACGTATATACTTGCGGTGAAAGTTCATCTGCATCCAAGATTGACGTAAACATAGATAACCTTGATAAGTAAACACAGTTGCACAAGATGGACTCAATCAGACTCAAGTCAAGATTCAAGAATACGATTTTATTTTGCTCAATAAATCTCACTTTTGTCAAGACGAGAAAAATGAGACCAGTCCACCCATTCCTATTCCTATCCACCATCTCACCTTGCACACCATCTGTGCGGAAGACTGTGAAGGCTATGAAAAGAATGAAGGCAAATTTAATTCTTTTGTTATTTACACAGGTTCATCAATTTTGCTCATTTTCCACTCTCTGCTTGCTGCTGGCTGACTGAATGAAAACTGATTGTCGTTCTCTGTTCGTCTTCTCTTCTTGTCGGCTCACAAAATATTTTTACAAGACTTTTAATTTGTCACAAACTTACTTTAAAATTCACAGTTTACGTTGAGCCACTGAAAATCTTAATAATTAAACAATCATCAGTGTCAGGAAAGACGTTTTTTGTAGAAATATAATCCAAACTAAAACCAATCACAATATTTTGGATTATTCATTTCAAGTGCAGTTATTCAAGTCGGAGGCGGAAGTGAAAGGTAAGAAAAGTATGCTTTTATTTATTTTGGTTAAGAACGAGTTGAATAATGAATGTTTTACATCATTTCAGCTAGAGACGCCGTTAGTTAGTTAGTGTGGACAATTTACCATTTGGTTATTGCATTTTTCCTGAAATAAAATGGGTAAAAGGAAAAGCAATGCCTTGATCACCAGTGATGACTCTAGATCCTCAGATTCAGACTCGGGGTCAGATAGTGATAAGGTCAGTAAAAAACTAGGAGGTGAACAATTAAATTCTGATGATGTTTTCAATGACTTGGGACCGTTGATTTGTGGATCAGGAGATGCTGTCATTGGCAAAAAAGAAGGGACCACCTGGGTTTGGTGCAATGAAAGGCGATATCAAGAAAGTTGAAGTATTTACAAGTTCAGATTCAGACTTGGAATGGCGTGGTGGGGATTCTTCCACCACCAAAAAAGGAAAGAATAAAATTGTCAAGAAGAAACCAGCTAAGAGAGCCCGACGTTCTGCCAGTGGAACAACACATTCGTCAGTAGATGATCAAGATGAGCATTCTAAAAAAGGGTCAGGGTCTTCATCTGAAGATAGTGATGATGGTCATGGTGGTCGCATTGATGATGATGACGGTGGTTCGTCTATAAGTCCGGGCAGGTCTCGAGCGCTCCCTCCAACATCATCTTCTGTCGTCTCATCGTCAGTTATTGATACCAAGAGCAAGACAGCGTCAGATTTGGAAGAAGGTTTGAATTTGAATAATGAAAATGGTTGCTTGCTTTTTTTGGCATGTACTTTTAGAAAGCTTTCGTTGGATATGTTATTTTTCTGAAATAGAATCAAAATTTAAACCAGTCCCGAGTCCCAATATATGGGTCTAATTGAACCTGATTTGTAGATAATTGATTCTTTGATTCCCACTGGCGTTGGGTTCTTGGGTTCTAATGAATATGAATAAGTCAGAGTTTTGTGGTTAACATTTTTTTTACTGCCTGACGAACTTTTTGTTATAAATTTTAGGTGAGGTATCGGATGATGATTGGGATCAAGAAGAGTTTTGGGATGGTTATGATGAAAACATGATGGGAGATGCTGAGGATCAAAGGACTCTGAGTGCTATGACTGAAAAGGAGCGAGAGCAAGAAATCTTCAGGCGTATTGAAAAAAGGGATTTGCTAAAAAATAGATTCGAAGCAGAAAAGAAGCTAAGGATAAAGAAAAAGATAGAAGCCAAATTAGCAAAACGGTATTTTTACATTTATATGCGTTGAACCTGCACATATTCGCAAATTGACAATATACAGTAAATGATGAGGATTTTCCTAAATTGAGCTTTGTGACCTTCAAGGGGAACGGGCAGGAGGTTGGACGAATTGATGGCAGACGACGACCCACTTCAAATGGATGCAAAAGTTCGAAGTCAAGAAAGAAAAAAGACAGTTGAAGGCAAAGTCGACAAAAAATCTCAGGCAATGGATGCATTCAAAGCTTCTCGAGATGCAAAAATCCAAAGACAACAAGAAAAAAAAGTCAAACTGGAACAACATGAAAAGAAGCGCGATGTTGGGGATGAAGATGATCTTGATTTAAAGAAAGAAAATGATTCCGCGTCTACTGTTGGTGATAAAAGAATGAAAAAATTGAAAGCCTCTGATGTGTATTCCGATGACAGTGGATCTGAATATGAAGATGAAAAGAGAAGCAAGGAAAAGGACAAATCAGGCAGTGATAGCGATTCTCGTAGCTCGGACTCTGAAGATGAAGAAAGGTAAGATGAGAGGAACTAACATCATTTTTTCTTGATGGCAAATGACAATTTACTGTATAGAAAGGATTAAATGATGGCTTTATTTTATATATGACAGGAATAAAAAGCCTCAGTACCTGGATAAAGTTGAGGATCTTAATAGAATACGATTGTCCCGATTTAAATTGGAAAAGTATGTTTGTTTCCCTGATATTCCGGTAATTGTTGCAAGGTCTAAACAATAAAACAATGTTCTTAAATAGGTGGCTTTATCTCCCGTTCTTTCGTCGCACCATTAAAGGCTGCTATGTCCGACTTGGAGTGGCTGTTCCGGCAGGACAAAGATCAGCGTACAAAGTAATGCATTACTGTAAAATGTAAAAGTTTGTGGGTTTGGGGGCACTTTTATACCAATAACTTTCATGTAGATTTATGAAATTGATGGGTTGGACACACAAATTAAGGCCTACGAAGTCGGCGCTACGAAAACTGACAAAGTTCTGTTACTAAAATTGCCTGGTGAACAAAAAGGTCGCAAGTTCCGGTTTGAATTTGTGAGCAATCAAGCTTGCACTGAAGCAGAGTTTCAGCATTGGAAAAAGAGAATGGAAGAAAATGAGGTCTCCTTTCCCACTCTTGAAGACATTGCCAACAAGGAGAAGGAAATTAAAGAAGCGATGGAATATCAAATTGAAGAAGGAGATATTGAAGCGGTAGTTTTTTCAGGGTATGTTTCACGAGCGTTATTACTGATGTCTTGTGTTTTTTATGTAGATTGTTAGTGAGAAAGCCAAATTCAAAAGCGGTCCTGTGAATTTTGCAGCACGAAAAGCTCAGTTGATGAAAGAAAGAGAGCAGGCATCTCAAGCGTACGTTCTACGTTTGATTCAATTTTAAATTAACGTGTCACTGGTTCTGAATAATAATATTTGTCCCTCAGTGGCAAGGATGACAAAGCCAATGAATTATCTCAAGAAATTGCTGTATTGGATGAAAGAGCAAACGAATTAGATAAAGTTCGGACGTCGACTATATCCAGCATCAGTTACATCAACCAACGAAATCGACAAAAGAACATAGAGGAGGCTGAGAAAGCAATTTTGGTTAGTTTCTTTTTTTTCTAGTATCGTATCTTCACCTTCAGTAAAATGATTACAAAACAAACCAAAATATTAAGGAGGAGCACAAAATGAACAAAGGAAGAATACAGGAAGACCCTTTTACCCGTAGAACGACCAAACCTCGAATTGTGTCCAAACCCACAGCCATGACAAATGGGCTAAATGGATTTGACATGTTTAAGACTGAACACGGTGAAACTTTAGAAAATTCAGTGAGTTGTTCATTTTCATGTAATTTTTGTGGTGCACGTTTTATAATTATTTACTTCGTTTCTTAAATTAAGAAACTTGCAAATCTAATGATGGATGAAACAGACTCTTCAATGCGTAAACCAACGCTTGATGAGTCAGATGCAGATGGTAAAGATGCTCATGTTGGTGACTTATTTTCCGCCCATGACTTTGACATCAAGCTGGATCTAGACGCTAAATTGCCTCGTGAGTAAATAGCCCTCAACCCCACTGTTTCTTACTTGGCTATCCACAACACGTTAATTGTTTATATTTTTAGCTAATCTCCCAATCGTTGCGAGACCCTCAGTCACCGCCATCAGAGACACAGCTCCTCGCCGCTCATTGAATCTTGAGGAATACAAAAGGAAGAAGGGTCTTATATAAATTTTCAATTGGTAGAAGTATTGGTCATATGAACCTTCCAGTTTTATAATAAAAAATCAGTTTGAAAAATAAAATAGATTAAACTTTGTTTTACTGGCTACATTTATGTATCCTACTCATTGATAGAAAAATTGGTACACAAAACCAATAATTTTATTTGTCAACATATAATGCAATGTCATTGTCATTTGTATATTGAAGGGTAAACAGTCATTGGTAACGCGCAGTAGTGGATTGGAATTCATGCATAACTTTTAATTCTGATTATCAGAAAGATCGTCGATAATATTTTTATACCATATATGGTCAGACAATTACTCCGTGAGTATGTGCAGTCATGCTAATCACAATGCCTCTGTCTGATAATACACATAAAATATCTGTACATTACTTGATCCTGCTTTATCAGCAAACTAACTACATACACATACCATATTCGTTCAACTATACTTACATCCTGTTTTGCTGGTCACTCACCACATCCTTCTGTTGGTCATAAACATACGCGTCAAACCACAATGTTAACGTTTGCAGCATTTTTGCATGCAACCACAAGCAGAGGAAAGGTATAGGTGGGGTAACAAACCATGTTGCGCCACCTATACCTCTTGTATGACAATCAATAACTGTATTATTCTTGGGTATATTCATTCCTTTGGGTCTCCATATACGGAGAAGAGAGTCGTAGTCAATCCATGACTAAGAACCAAGCAACGTCCCAGTAAATCTGGTGTGAACTACGTCCCTCTCCATCCTTCCTTCGTGTGCCCTGCCCTGGTCTACCGGCTCATCATTAGTCTATTGACGGTTGACGAAGCATCATCTCTCTCGCCTTCCAGGGGTCCGCCATTTTGTTTTCGAACAAGAAAAGTTCTCAAGAAAGGGGGAGTTTTAGTTGCAGCGTCGCAGTTTGTGAGCAGGGTGGTTTAGGCCTAAATTTGAGTCCACTTCCGGCAGAACTGACGAGTCATCATGGTGGGTCTTTTTGTGATGTGATTCAATCATAACAAGTCAATGTAAAAAAATTCATTGTGTGGTTCTCTTCGTATTATAACTACAGGCCTCCGGAGTCACTGTGTCTGACATTTGCAAAACTACTTATGAAGAGATCAAGAAGGACAAGAAATTCCGCTATGTCGTGTTCTACATCAAGGAAGAAAAGCAGATTGATGTGGAGACCGTAGGTTAGTTGGTGATCCAAGTTTTACACAATTGTTTTTACTATTGTAAGTAATTTTAATTTTTTTAACATGTATTATTTTTCAGGTAACCGCGATGCTGCTTACGATAGTTTCTTGGAAGATCTCCAGAAGGGAGGCACTGGAGAGTGTCGATATGGACTGTTTGACTTTGAGTACACTCACCAATGTCAAGGAACCTCTGAGGTACTTGTCAATTACAATTACATTAATTAAAGCAATGCATGAATTGAGTTTGTGTCGTTGTATTAATTACCACTCTACAGAATTCAGAATGATTGATGGAGGAATGCTAATTACTTTG
Organism: Folsomia inoculata; assembly: GCA_034695825.1. Lineage (NCBI taxonomy): Eukaryota > Metazoa > Arthropoda > Collembola > Entomobryomorpha > Isotomidae > Folsomia > Folsomia inoculata. Next base: position 12,462 of record JAQIWQ010000312.1, on the reverse strand, counting down.
ATTTAGTAATTAAATGCCAATGTTTGTTATTTTCAGGCTTCCAAAAAACAAAAGCTGTTCCTTATGTTGTGGTGTCCCGATACTGCTAAGGTTAAGAAGAAGATGTTGTACTCTTCCAGTTTTGACGCACTGAAGAAGTCTTTAGTCGGTGTACAAAAGTACATTCAGGTAATTCATGTCATGTCCTGATCAGTCCAAGTGCAAAAAATGTTCTGTTATAAATTGTAAAACAATTATTTGACAGGCTACGGATGCGTCAGAAGCGGCCATGGACGCTGTTGAAGAAAAACTACGAGCCACGGATCGAAATTGAATGAACTCAAAATTTCAACCTATTTCTTACAATTGTATCTACCTTTGGTATGTATGACAGCATGATGAAATAATTAGTTGCAAATGGGTTGACTCCGCTGTTAAAATTTTACCGTTACAAGTGTGTCGGTCGTCATTACGTGTCTGCTTTTCGTATCTGATTCTACTAATTAAACAAAAATTGCAAATTACAACTAATATCTAATAAATTTGGTATTTTGTTGATGGAATTAAATTGATGGTTCAAATCGCAAATTTTTTGTAGATGTTCATGTCACAAACAATGTATGTCTTTTCCTACTACAGTATTTGGTCTTATGTGACCTAGTAAATTTCGAAATGAAAGTATCATGATTTGTTTTTCTTTAATTGAATGAACAATGCCATTGATTCCCTCTAATGTTGTTGAATCGTTTCTAAATTCTTGACCATTCATCTTGATTTCGATCCTCGAAAAATATTTCAATTGCTGTCCTGTTTCCGTTGTACAAGAAAAATGGATACGAAATTAATTTTAGAAATTGTAGTTTTGCTAGCTTGTGTCACCCAATCATCTTTGGAAGCTGTAGTTGCAACGATAGAAGGTACATTAATAGACAACCATCAAAAATTGTTTGATTAGTTCTTGTATTTTGTAATTACATTTCAGCAAAGTCTGAAACTGAGAATCACATAGAACAAATTGCTCCATCCGACTCAGACCATGATCAATCGAAGCGAATGCATCCGCCCATTATGATTTTTCCTAGCGGGGAGGGAGGTCATGAATTTCATGAGCCGAGATCTGAACCTAAAGTTACATTTATCCAACCTTTTCCACTTACGAGAAGGGAGGAAGATGATGAGTATTACGATGACGATGATGAACCTCCCACCGGTACTCCTCCCTCCTTCCCCCTCTTCCCACCCTTCTTTCCTCCTCCATCTATCCCATTTATGGATTACCCAAAACCATCATTATTTCCTTCATTTCAAAAACCTTCACTTGCTCATAACATTCCTTCCAATCCCAATGACCCACCAGAAAAGTTTCCATTTAAAACCGTGCACATGCAGCTGTTTCCGATTGGAGATGAAATGCACCAGAATATGAAATCATTGCTGCGTTCAGAGTTCCCAAAAATGATCGAAAATGCTCCCTTCAGGAGTGGATATTCGGACAGAATTGGACCCCATCCCCTTGCATCTTCGCCTTCTCATCTCGAATTTGCTCCAATCAACAAAGGGATGACAAATTTTAAGGATATAAAGAGCTTGTTTTCTAAGCCGGGTATTCCCACATCAACCCCTACAACATTCTCAACATCAATTAGCACAACTTCAATTTCAAGCACGACGGAGAAAACTACCAAGCAAGACGGATACAATAATAGCGATGAAGAAGATGACAAGGATGAGACTGTTGACGAAGACGATGCAGAACCAAAATGCTTCACAATTCCAGGGATCTATCATGGTACAAGGAAAATGGTGAGGAAATTCAGGAAGGAAGGGACTTGGGGGGAGAAACTTGGATCGGTTGGGAGGTCTATGAAAGATGCTGCCTATTCTATAAAGAACTGTGCTCAAAGTGTATGGAATGGTGCAGCACATTTTTTGGGATTTCAGAAGCGTTCCATTTCTGAAGGACAAGATGAAATAGCTTCAGTAATTGACGAGCCCGTGGAGAAAGTGAAGAGAGCAGAGTCAGGATCAGACATTGAAGAAGAGAAAGGGGTGTGGTCACAAACGAAACGGATGGCCAGAAGTGCCCAAACCTTGGTTGAGAATACAGGGGAGAAAGCTATTAACTGGTTTTACAACGATTGAATGTCCAATCATTTTTACTGTGTAATATGAATTAAATTGTAGAAAGTGGTACAAACCAGTAGAAGAAAACATTTATTTTACCCTATTTATTTCATCGAATGGTCACTTAATAAAGTTTACAAGTTATTTCATGCAAATCGTCCCCGAGAGAGTGGTTGTTCCATAATACATACAAACATTGAAATAACACAGTTATCTGATGGAAACCCCGCTATGCATCTCAAGACCGATGCGCGATGGAAAAGTCTTCTAAACACTAGTGTTGCAATATACCTATTTCTGGACTCTCAATGATGGTTATTGTACTATTTTTAGCTTTGGCACGAACCACATTGCTATTCCCTCTATTATCATTCAGGCACTCCCGAATCTGTACGACAGTACAGTATACCGGCATAATGATTCGAACTCGCATTTGAAAAATATATGATGTAGCTTCTAAAAGTATAGAACAATGTCAGAAAATTGCATTTGCTGTCCGATATGTTTAAAACCTAGCTCATCCCTTTGTTCCAATTGTAAGAAAGTGGTTTACTGTGGGAAAGCTCATCAGAAACAAGACAGAAAACAACATAAATCGGAATGCTTTCCAGCGGTAATACGGGCTCATCCTGTTCTAGGACAACATTTAGCAGCCTCAAGGGACATTACTGCTGGGGAGACAATCTTCAAGGAAGAACCCTTGATTATTGGGCCCCGAAGTAATCTATCACACTTCCACAAAATATGTCTTGGTTGTTGTGACCAAATTGAGGAAACATCCACATCCGTTTGCAGTACGTGTAGGTGGCCAGTGTGTGACATTAAGTGTGAAAAGGTCAGTTAATGTTTGCTCAAACAAAAATGAGATTTTTTATATTCTCATTTTCTCATACTTCCAGAACTCGAACCATGCAAATTTTGAGTGTCCCATCCTATCTCAAGGCAAAGTTCCTCCAGCAAAGTGCCAAGAAGAATATTTGTGCATAACATTCCTTAGATGCATTCTCCTTCAACAAGTGGACCCTTATCGATGGGAACAACTACTCAAATTCGAGTCTCATGTCGAACTTCGGAAAGCTCGACCGATTTGTGTGGAACAAAGTCATTTTTCAATATTTTTCATACGAGACAAATGCCAGATGAATCACATTGACCCCAAACTAATCGACTTTGTCTACGGAATTATAATAGTCAATGGATATGGAGACCCTTCGACGTATGATATGATTCATAACAATAATGCATTCCCTACTGACAATGTGACAATGGCATACGATTATTTTCTTATTTCAGCTTCGCAGTGAAGTTATACAGCAAATCTGCCAAGCTTTCTCACGCTTGCATCCCCAACACGAGAACGATTTTAGGCTCCAAAGGACTTGAAATTGTAGCCACAGTCCAAATATCAAGTGGCCAACCCTTGACTCAACTTTATGGTCGAATTTTTAAAGGGACACATCGGAGACAGGAGTTACTACAAAACATTTACTACTTTTCATGCTCCTGTGCAAGATGCACTGACCCCACGGAACTGGGAAGCTACTTTTCTGCCATTAAATGCCCCATGAAAAAATGCATGGGCCACCTTCTCCCAAAAAATCCCTTGAACATTTCCCCAAGCTCAAAATGGAAATGCAACAATGTGAGTTGCAACAACTCTGCAGCATTTATACGATGTGTGGTGAGTTTTCATGAATTAATAAGCCTAAAATAAAGCATTTCACAAAATGTCCACCGAAAAAAAATTAGGTCCCAGCGTTGACCGAAATATACCAAGAAGCTGGCACAGACGAAAATGAAGGACTTTATGCAGAGTATGAAATGTACAATGCTGACCACCCTCAAGTGCCCGTGGCCAAGACTGGTAATGTCAATGAGGGTATCATCACTGCTAGCAAGGTTGACCATGTTCTAAAAATGTTGGCGATTCTAAAGAAACTTGAGACTGGTGTAGTGCACAGAAATCACTATGCACTATTACCCATGAAGACTGCACTTATCGCAAGTATCCACTCTCTACTTGATTACGCAATACAGAACAATGACAAGAGCGACAAATCTGATGGTAAAACTTATTCCATACTCACAAAAGACGTGACCAAGAACCTACTAGAAGAATATCTAAGAATGGTTAAAGAACTGCTGCAAGTTGTTGAAATTTTGCTACCAGGAATGACTTCAGAAAGAGGTAAACGAATACAAACGATAACGAATGTAATTTACAAATCTCAATATTGTCTTGCCCCACAAAATGCAGGACTGCTCCTCTTTTACCTGTCTCAAGGACTGCGTTTCTCCATCCAACATGGCAATCTAAGTTCCGGTAGTTTGACCACCCAACTGCAAATACAATTGAAAACTTTACAAGAAGAATCTCTCAAGATCATGTTACTTGACACGGAAGATGATGACCATCGTAAATTGGTTGTCAAATATTTAACAAATTCTTCCGGATAATAAATTAGAGTAGACAATTTGAGAAACATGGAAAAAAGTGTTACAAAGTTGTCAAACTAAAGCTTGCAGTTTGACTAAGGATTGCAGTTACAACGATGAATAAACTACTGATTGTACTTAATATTACTTTTCATCATCATCATTAAATTATGTATGTATTACTTAATCATGTTGTGGTAAATAACTTTCCCCAGTTCATCAATTCAACATTTTGTACAACATGAGACAAACTTTCTCCATCCTTCCTTCTTTCTTACATTAATGAGCTCATGAATGAATGACAATAATTTCTTCATCTATCACCATCTCATCTCATTCCCTTGACCTGACCTTGACCCATACTATAAGAAATCAGTGTAATATATGTAGCAGTTTCTTGGTATTATTTTGGAGAAAGTGAAGTAGTGAATGCAAGTAGAGTGGTTGGTTTGGTCGTGCGGTGGTGGACTTTGGTGGTGGACGAAATAGGAAAATTGCTGTGCTCTGTGCTGTACTTGTTCCTATTCCCTATACCAGCAGACCAGATCACAAACAGGCTCGTATAAGTAAGTACTATATAAAATATAAGTGTGAAGAAATTGGTCAGTTGTTTGTTATGTTTGAGGATAAAACAGTTTACTTTTGCTTATAATAACGCGAGCCAAGTATTTGAGGAAGCTATCAAAGTAAAAGTAAACATCTTCTTTTGTTACGCAAGGGAGCCATTTAGTGTTGGTCACTTCAATAAGAAAAAATTAATCCTAATTCAAAGTTACAGTAGGTAGGTATATTAAGTCAATACCGTTTAATAAGTTGTCTCTACTAAATGTATATTAAAACAATAATTTTATGGTTTAGAGTGGACGGAAAAAAAGTTCAAAATTAGTGAGTGACAAGGTTTTTGAACTGAAGAAAAGGATGGGAAATTAAAAGGGGTGAAAATAATGTAGGGAATTAATCAAAAACATAACCATTAAAGGGGGTCGGTCCCCATCCTTCTTCTTTTTGTGGGATTGATTGTGGGACTTGTCAAAAATTGTTTGTCTTCCATCCCAAGAAGCCTAGAAATACAAAATTAATCACAATGGCTCAAGCTCATCAAGTATCGTCATCATCATCCTTATCTGCAGACATTAGTAGAAGAAACCCTCAGGATGAATACGAACTTATTCAACGTATAGGAAGTGGCACGTATGGGGATGTTTATAAAGCAAAACGACTCTCAAATTGTGAATTTGCAGCTATTAAAGTCATAAAATTGGAACCTGGGGATGATTTTTCTGTTATTCAACAAGAAATATTAATGATGAAGGATTGTAGGCATTCAAATATTGTGGCCTATTATGGCAGCTACCTTAGAAGGGATCGGTTATGGATTTGTATGGAATATTGTGGAGGAGGTGAGTTATATAAAATGTCTGAAATTTTAGTTAAACGTCAGAAATGGTCCGTTGTGATATTGATTAATGTTAATTATAATTATAGGATCTCTGCAAGATATTTATCACGTTACGGGACCATTTTTTGAGAGTCAGATTGCATATCTTTGTAAAGAAACGCTGAGAGGTTTGACATATTCAATATTGAATTAAATAGAACTGTATGAGCTTTAATTATATTGAAACTATAAATTTCTTATTAGGTTTGGCATATCTTCATGCACTTGGGTAAGAACATCGCATTGCGTCATCCTGCATATTCTACATCTGTATCTGTCTAATTCTAGGAAGATGCATCGAGATGTCAAAGGGGCAAATATTCTGCTTACGGATGGTGGGGAGGTTAAACTGGCGGATTTTGGGGTGTCTGCCCAATTGACGGCAACTCTTGGAAAGAGGAGGTCATTTATTGGGACACCGTAAGTTGTGTTATTCTGTAATTATTTTATGTAATTATTCTGTAATTAGTGTGTTATTCTGTTGTAGTAATGAGTATTATTTTTATTAGATATTGGATGGCTCCAGAAGTTGCGGCGGTTGAACGGAAAGGGGGTTATAATGAGCTGTGTGATGTTTGGGCGTTGGGTATAACGGCGATTGAATTGGCGGAGTTGCAGCCTCCAATGTTTGATTTACATCCGATGAGGGCTCTAATTCTCATGGCGAAAACTAGTTTCAAACCACCGACGTTGAAGGATAAGGAAAAATGGTGAGTTAATTATGAAGGGGATAAAGTGGATAAGTTAATTGTAGTATAGTTTGTCATTCGTGTACATGATTTTGTTTTATAGGTCAGTCAATTTCCACAGCTTTGTTAAAGTAGCGTTGACAAAGAACCCCAAGAAAAGGCCGACGGCAGAGCGTATATTAATGGTGAGATTGTAGTAAACGTTCTAAAGAACTAGAATGCAGAGTTGCATGGTGGTATTAACACTTTGACCTGAGAGCGAGAGAGAAATATAATGTCTGTAGTAGTGTGTGTTGTGTACGAAATTTTAATGGATGTTTGTGTATGTATAGCACCCTTTCCTCACGGGAGATTTGACGAAACGTCAGGCGTTGGAGTTATTGCATAAAGTCACGAACCCAAATCAAAATCACTCATTTTATGAAATGGAAGCGGATGACGATGGAGTAAGGGTTTAAGCTTATTCCTCAAGTGAATTCATTCGTGCAGATATGCTCGCTCATTACTTGTTTTTTTTACTGTGTAGACGGTACAGAATGTTCCTCATAGAATAACATCAAGAATTAGCGTCCGACCAGAACAGCGTGGCATGGCGGAAATTAGAAACAGTGAGTTGGGTAAATGTTGACCTTTTCCTTTGAATAACTTTATATAATTTGGTCGTTTTACCTTTTTAGATGTCACTCCTGATTTGGGACAAAGAAGGCGTCATAGTCAATCATCTGAGGCATGTGTTTTCTTTTTCTTGGTTCATTTGATTTAAAGATTCCTATAAAGTTAAGTATATTTGGCTGACTAATAAATAGCGGTGGTTGGTTTAATGTATTTCAGGAGTACCAAAATGAGCGTCGGCAATCTTCGTTTGATTGGGAAGAAGGTGTTCCACGGGACTCTGATCGCAAGTATGTGTTTTATTCTATAGTTTTCATCATAAAATGATGTTGACCTTGAGTTGTTCGGTTGAATGAAATGCTAAAGTTTAAACTTTTGTTTTCTATGTTGTTACTTCAGTACTAACTAACCTGAGAATTAATTTTTTAAATGGGCTTGGAATTCGTATTAGAAGTCAGTTTTTATCTGACGTGTTTCCCATTATGTAATGACTTATGCTTGCAATGTCATGTCATGCCTTTCTGTACTTGAACCTAGTAATAATATTATGTAAGAAAAATTAACTTGCTAATCCATTGGTTAATTAGGACGTTGCTTCAATATATCGATGAGGAGCTGAAGAACAGGTAATTTACTAATGTAGTGCATGTTATTTGTTGTGTTTAGCTTTGCTTACGCTTGGTTATAAAAGAGTTTGTGTTGTAATTTTCTGTATTTTGTAGAAACTACTCTGTAATTTAAAAAATCTATTTTTGTTGCAAAATGTGTGATTGTGTGTGAATGCGAGTCCAGATTCTAATGTTTCCGTTCCGTGTACAATTACTCTTTGATTTGGCGTGCACGCAATTCGGCAATATTCTTCACCCACACTGGTTGTAGACTGACACTGGGACTTGCTCATTGTGTGATTTTCAGAGGTCATGGGGAACGTCTTCTTTCTGGTGAAGGCTACTCACAACAGTATGTTAAGTATCAGAAAACACTAAATGATTCAAGTTCTTAATTTACATTCACGCTTCTGCTTTCTTGATACACATTTTTGAATATTTGAATCTAACCATTACTACATTTCTCAATCCTATATTGCAGTTTTGTTTACGCAAAAGAGAATAATCTGATAATCGTTTTTGTTTTATTAATTTTTCAGAGCGACTTTGCCAATGGGTGATCCCATGTCCATTTCTAGTCACGAAGTTGTGGAGAGTAGGAACCTTAATGGATGTGCACGGAAATCTGGTTAGACATCGATACCGTTTTCATGTTCTAGCGTTTCCAACTTTATTAACGAAGCTGACATTTAAATCAAACGAAACCCTTCCAGTTTTAGATAGAAGGCGCCATAACTCCTTTTCCGGAGAAACAGAAGAACTGACCGCTCGCCTCGACGCCACGTTAACTAGGGCAAGTGTAGAATCTGTGGAGCTTCGAGTTAGTTCTCACGCATCGCCTCGCCGTCATCAAACAAATAGAACACTAAGTGATAGTGCGGCTATATTATCAAATTCGGATGTAGTAGTTCCAATTCCGGAACAACGTAGTAATGGCAGACCCGATTTGACAGCCGGGCTGCCACCGATTCCGCCACCCAGAATGAAAGTAGAAAGGAAAAATAAACCGGAGGACAACACTAGCCCCCCTCGACTGACAAGCAACGGGCTTCCTCCCACTCCACAAGTGCACATGGGAGCTTGCTTTATGAAAGTATGTGATTTTAGCAATGTGTTAATTAGATAATTATATGATAGAATTATCCAAATTTTATCCCAATTTTTACAGGTCTTCAACGGTTGCCCTCTAAGAATTCATTGTGTTGTGAGTTGGGTTAATCCCGAAACAAGAGATCAACACATCCTTCTTGGTACGTACAATAATGTAATCATGAATGAATCGTCCAAAAATTGTACCTTTCTCATCTCATGACAAAACCCATACAATCCAAATAGATAGACATTTTATTATACAAGTAATTTACTATGTAACAGGTGCGGAAGAAGGGATTTATACACTCAATTTGAACGAGGTAATCGTAACTTCAATTTCAATGCCGTAAAATATGCATTAAACTAATATTTGATATTACTTTCTTTATAATATGGTGATAGCTTCACGAAACAGCAATGGACCAGCTCTATCCTAGAAGGACGACATGGATGTTCGTCGTGAAGGATGTGTTAATGTCATTATCTGGGAAAACTGTCAATCTCTATAGGCATGATCTGGTTGCGTTACACGGCAGCATTAATAACAAACATTCGTTACGTTTCTCTTTACGAATGAGCAACAAAATTCCAGAAAAACTTGTTCCGCGAAAATTTGCTTTAACTACAAAGGTTGGTGAGACAAAGGGATGTTGGAAATGTTGTGTAAAAAGAAATCCTTACAATGGTTACCGGTAAGCAATCACATTTATTAAACAGCAAGAGGTTCCAAATCTAGTATTTTATAAAATGTAAATCACTTTCAAAATATTCTTATGGTTGGTAAATGTTGTTATTCGGTTCTAGATATTTGTGTGGAGCCCTTCCAAATGGAGTGTTTTTAATGCAGTGGTATGATCCGCTGAATAAGTTCATGCTTCTCAAGGTATTATTGTATATAACAAAATGGCCTTTGCTGGTTATATAAATGTTAGTATTGCGAGTATAATAGTAATGCCGATATATGCCAATTCTAGCATTTCGAATATCCAATGAAGCTGCCATTGAAGACGTTTGAAATGTTGATAACGCCTGATGCTGAATATCCAAGTAAGGTTGTGTGCAATACGATGTGGAAATTTGTATACTGCAAGTCGGCAGATTTTAGTGGCAGTTTAAACCATTAGTGTTGACTTTTTTAATCAATTTAACGTGTGCCATATTACATTTTTACTACAGTGGTCTGTGTTGACGTTAGAAAAGATGGAGATTCGAATAACTTACGATTAGACCTACTCAATCTGAATTCTGCAAAAAATTGGTTTCACAGTGATGAACTGGATGAATCCGTAGATAGATCAGGTAAGCTGTTTAGTGTATATAACGTGAAATTAAATACATAAATTTTAAATCTTGTTTTAGCAACTGTGATACATCGTAAGGGCTACTTAAATGTTGCGAGTGTGACTCAGCTTGAAAAGGATACACTGATGGTTTGTTATGATGGTAAGCTCCTGTTATACTATAGATATCCGTTACTTACAATAATGAATTAACAACCATGTGTGATTTCAGATGTAGCAAAGTATGTTAATCTTCAAGGCAAAATCAAGTCTAGTAAAAAATATAAAGAATTAATAAAGTTTGACTTCCAAATTGATTCCGTTGGTGAGTTTTTTTGACAATTTTGAACAAATAAATATTGAACAATTCTTGACACTTTAACAATTCTTCCTTGACTCTCAAATTTTAGTGTGCCTGTCTGACAGTGTTCTAGCCTTTCACAAACATGGTATGCAGGGCAGAAGTTTCCGTAATGGTGAAATTACTCAAGAAATCACTGACCAGAGTAGAATTTTTAGACTTTTGGGTTCCGACCGGTAAGAATTATTTTTATTTATTTACTACATGTGCTAAAGATGAAACGGTAATTCAAAAGAATTTGCTGAATTAATGTAATTGCTTATGGTGGTTGGTGGTTGTCTTCAGGGTGGTGTGCCTGTCGAGCAGGCCATCGGACCCAATTAGTGTCGCTTCGAGTGAAGCAGGCTTCAATCTCTACGTTCTTGCTGGACATGAAAATTCTGTTTTCTGAACTTCTCATCACCTCTTCTATCATATCTATCTTCTTTACAATAATTGTTACAAAAACGCTCAATCTTCGATCTGTCAATGTCATGTGGCTGGAAAGGTCATGTCAACATACTTCACTATCTTTGTATGTTTAATTTTGATTAATTCAATTTCTTGAAATTATCGCAAAGTTTGTTTGCATTATGGTTGGAGTTTTGAGCGATTTTAATTACTTTCTCATTAAATTTCCCGTTAATTGCTTCGTAGTCCGTGCTGTTTTTCATATCGATATGCTTTATAGGCAGTTATATTGAAAGCTGCAATTAACTATTACACGCAATGCATGCTTTGTGCATTTTTGCTTGCTTGATTAATTCCAGTTTGCATTGTTGAAGGATTAATTCGAGTCTTTACATTTTTATTTCTGTTTCAGGGACGACAAGGTCATAACTTTAGAAAGCAAACCGAACCCGCAAGCACCAACACCTCCAACGGACGATGGAGTCAACCTCTACACCCTTGCTGGGCACGAATCTTCTATGTAGTATACTAAACTCGATTACGTATAACTGAATAGAATATCAAAACTGAAAGATTAAAATTGTATTGAAGACGTGCTAATATTTGTCTGCTCTGTTTAGTTACAGCAGAGTTATACCCTCAGTCCGTTAAGGGTGACGTTTAATGTAATTTTAGGATCGTAAAAGTAAGCACGTACCTTAAACGATGTATAAGTGGTTCGCTTTTACTTACCCAATAATTTACTAGTCAGTTTAATCTTCCGTGGACATTTTTGTCCGAAACAAACGCAACACACGATTATTATAGTATATAGCTTAATTTATTACGCAACGTTGGTTTAACCTAACAGACTTCTAATTTTGGTAGAGTTGAAGTTGAATTGCTACATGATTTTTGACACCGTGTTCATTCCCTTTGATTTCTTACTTAAAATGCCTGAGACCTTTTTTGGGTCACTTTCCATTTTACAATTTGATAACGAGTAAATGTACCTATGTAGGTCTTTAAATCAAATGAATACGCATGTACGTACACATTGACACACCACCTCGACAGTTATTTTGTTGAACGAGAAAGTAACTTTACTATACTTTGTCCATTCAATATGAATCTGGTGTGGATGGTATAGTGTGTGGGGGTGTGGTATGTGTACAATACAATAGCAAACTAACTAATTAATGCTATTATAATATGGAATGTTCACAAACTTTTCAATTTTTCTACAGTACTGTGTAACGTTTCATTTACGTTCATTCATACATACATTATGTAAGACTGACTATAAAAGTCAATTACAGTGCGTGAAATATATACAGTCATGATGAGTGCCTTTGGTCTAGAAAATAATGTACTTTTGGTAAATTTATAACCAGATTAAAATTAATTGCATATTAATTTCCAGTTAATTTCTTCACTTGGTAGACCATCATTGTTGAATGAAAGAAAAAATAAA
>JAQIWQ010000311.1:0-19198 GCA_034695825.1 Folsomia inoculata | reverse complement strand
AAGCACTTTATGTATTCAATGTCTTTATTGTTTGAAATCATGCATGATGTTATATCAATATATAGACTCGAAAGTGTCATCAAGAATTAAAATGCATACTGAAGAAAATTATCCACTTGGCAAGAATAAGAAGACTGAAGGAGGGAACATAGCTTGCGAACTTTGCCAGAAAGTGTTTTTGGGGGTAAAAGCCAGACGTAATTTGAGGATACACCTGGAGGTTCATAACACACAGCGAAAATACGACTGCCCCCATTGTGACAAGAAGTTTGCTCAGAAACGACCCCGAAGAACACATATTCAAAGAGTTCATGAAAGAGAAAAAGTACAAATTCACAGTTGCTCTTCATGTCACAAAACGTTTTGTTCTCGGCAAGAGCTGACAATTCATGAACGAGTATATTTCCAATTGTTATCTGAATTGTTTTGAAGTAAGCTTTGAGATGTATTTAACGATTTTCCTTCTTGTTGTAGACACACACAGGCCAGAAACCTTTTACCTGTGACAAATGCGACTATAAATCACGGCAGATGTACAACTTAATAAGGTCTGGAGCTAGTAACAGGAAATAGTGCCATTTTTATATGACGATAATTTTTATTTCAGACACCAACGGGCGATTCATTCAGAGCAAAAGTGTTATTTATGTTGCCAGTGTGGAAAGTCTTTAGGATCCGAAAGAAGCCTATCCCATCATGAACAAAAACGTAAGCTAATGGAAAAGTACATATTTTATATTTTTTAACCCTTTAATGATGGATGAAAGGCTACTGTTACTAGTCAAATTAAATTAATATTTGGGTTTTTGCAGAGCATCCAACCGATCTCCTGGCAGTTGATAGACCAATTCTTTGTGACATTTGTGAATACAGATTTCCTCATAAGCGTGCTTTAACTACACATCTAAGAGAACTGCACAAAATTATCCCAAGCAAAAGAAAACCTCGTCAAATTCAGTCAGTTGATAGTGAAGGGATTTCTACTACTGGTGCGAGAGTTGCAGAGGTGGATGGAATTGAATTCGAAGCACCATATATTATTCAAACGTTGGGACAGGGCGTCTGAATGTCACTACGTCACTAGTGCCGGCCAAGCCAATGTGACTATCCCAAGTCAAGTCAAGTTTCCCTTTATTTATGTGTAATCATGAATCAGTTAACAATTATTATCCCCGACTTACAATTAAGTTTATATTAAAACATTATTCTCCAGTATAACAAATATTTATATGGAACAAGATATGGAAGCTGTTTTGCTCCGTTTATTTTCTGCAATATTTCCTAAAACGAGTAAGTGGTTTTATTTTGTTTGACAAACCCTATCAGACTAAACACGCTAGTTATTCTTCCTACACATAATATAATAATTATAAATTAATTAAAAATCGAATAATCGAAAGAATCAACAATCGAAGTATACAATAGTTGGAACAACATTATTATAACCATAGCCTTTTCCGGCCTATTATGGTGAGCACAGGCATAATATAAATAAAAAGCCACTTTTTCTATAAGTTGACAAGTACAACGAACTTCTGTCTTTAAAATTGTATGTACCACGAGTACCAGAACTCAGAACATAAAACTGACCTTTGAGACACTCCACTCTTAGTAAAATCAATACAAATATACGACGAAATATAATAGTAGACGAAGATATGTACTATACCTGACCAAATTTGAAACGGTTAGAAAACTGGTCAGCCTTATACCCTCCCCTCGGTATACTAAAAAAACAAAGTATTTAACAAAGTTCCGATGGCAGGTAAAACATTGGTGTAAATTTATATTCCCCGTCATCATCGGCATTTTCATTTTCACTTGGCCGTTGACGTTTGTTCTCATGCTTCGATTTTACATGATTAGCCATGTTATCTTTTCTTGCAAAATTTTCGCCGCAGATGGGGCACGAATAAGGTTTCTGAAGAACGAGCAAGTAAAAATGCATATTTAACATATTTATTTTTGTTTAAAATGATTTAATTCACTTACCTCGCCAGTGTGGGTTCTATGTAAAAATTGCATTTTGTTAAGCATCAAAGCAAAACATCAAATTTTAAGTGTGATTCGAACTTACCTGTAGTGTCTACCGTACTTATGCCAACCGGCCTTGAGAACCTTAGAGTTAAAATTAAGGTCAGAAAGATCAAAAACGTTAAAAGGTTATTTTTTTACCTTATCGCAGATTTTACACTGGACGGACTTATCTGGGAGTACGTCGTAATACTCTCGAAGATCCTCACTACCTTCTTGGTCTACCTTAATATCCGGTGTGGTGTCCAATATGTTTAAGTCGAGACGATCCGAGAATTCCATCAAGTTATCATACTCATCTTGTGAAACCAGACTTATTTGAGGTTGAGTTTGGGTAATTTGTGGGTGAAGTAAGGGCATTTTGGGTAAAGGACATGAATGTAATGATGTTTCGCCAGATGACGTTGACGCTGCTGGGCGTTTACGACCTGCTAAAATATGGAGAAAATCGGACGTAAATTATATCACGCAACCGTAGGCGCTATTGCTATAATAATGAATTTGCACCCAAGAAATTAGAAGGGAGCCGTTGTTTGGGAGCTTCCGTTTGTTGGGCCGGATTAAGATTGGGTTTAATATATGTTCTGGCTGCAGGAGGTCGAGCAGTTATGGGGGGTGGACTGGGTAGTCTAATGGATTGCTCCCGTTTTACGTTTTTTTCACTGACACCTAAATAATTTACACAATTATTATAAACATTGCATACAATTCTATTTGTGATCAAGTAACGTTGAATTGAGAAATTACAGTTAACAATTACGAGGCCGGGGTCATTCCTTGAATCCAAAGAATTATCCCCTAAATCATCTTGACCCGTTTGATCATCTTCATCATAATAGTCTTGATTTCCAGCTTCCAAATTTTCCTGCTCATTCATGCCGAGATAATCTTCATCTCCATCCCCTTCATCATATTCATCCACTTCTCGTTGATGTCTGTCTTCTGAATCGTCAATGATCTCAACGAATGCTAAAGGATCGGAGGAGTCTTCCACCTGGGCTTCATACGCATAGTCTTCTTCTCCAATTTCGTAATCTAAGGAATTTGAAATAATTTAATTTCAAACAATTTTAAAGTACAAATCTCACCCAACATACTTTGAGAAGTGGTTGAAGGAATAGGTTTGGATGATGATGTTTTTGTGTAATAAGAACTTGACGCCGCCGTCCTATTGGATGTAGGTTTTTCAATAAATACACCACGATTGATGGCATAATCAACAAATCTTGAACCTGAGAAAATAATAAAATTTCAATAAAATAATCCACCCATAAATCTAATCATATTGCAAAAATGTGCTAGTTAAACTGACCAAACTGTTTTTGGAGAAAGTCTTGGATGACAGTCAACTGAACGGAGAAAGCATCCAAATTCTCTAAACACCCAGACAGTTGATTCTCCAAATAATTCACTCTATCCATCTTGATCTTGGACATAACGGTTCACTACTACAAAGAAAAGCCTAAATATTATATAGATTTATCACTGACTTAATAAAGAGATGGGAAGAATTTCAGAAAAACGTTTATTGTATGCAGATCCTTGATTGCGACAATAATTATTCTTACATAAATCATTCGTTATTTTTTGTTTGCAGAAATGCAAGGATTTTCACGTTTGTTAAATTGTTGTATTGTTTAACTGAGTTGAAAATGAAATAATTTAGTATTGCAAGTGAACTGGGAGGAATGGACCAAACAAAAGACCAAAATGGAGTTTAGCAGCGGCCTCTTTGACCTGCTCACACGGCCCAAAGTGTCTCACCTTTCCCATCAACTGCAACGGACACGGTCCAGTCCAGGTCAACCTCTCTTTATCACCTCGTTCTTCTTCTTCTTGGGGAGGAAGGTCATGGATCAATGATTCACTTAGTCTAAGATTGCAATTAGTTTATTCAACCAATGCAACTGTTTCAAGTGGTCAGCAGATCGGATGGATGATGACCGCTTTGCTGGCTATAAAATTATGCGACCAGCTATCCCACTCGGCTGTGCTTTCATTTCACTCATTCATACAAAACTCGGTCTGTCTCCTTTGCAGCTCCTCCTTAGGAGGATGGCCTTCTCAATATACCGGCTTTTTTGCTGGTATTTGTAATGCATGAAGGTATTTACAATGTAATACAATGACATGGGTTTTAATAAGTAAAGGGTACACACTGCCTGTGGTGACTTTGATATGAAGAGGAAACGGTCCTCACATAATTCTTAGAAGGATGAGAAACAAGAGAAGACGAATACTTGTTATATATTACTGATAAAATATAGCAATCTGTAGTTTTACAAAATAAGACATTATTCACGTACATTGATTTAGACTCAAAAAGCTATAAAGCAACGTTCACCGGAAGTAGATTGGTGGGATTTAGTTGAATGATGATGAATGTTGACCAGAAAGGTTGCATGAAACTAATGTATACATAGCCACACAACTCATTGTTTGAAGGGGTTGAACATATAGGAATTGACAGAATATCCCACTCTTTGAATGAAGGCTAAAATAATACGATAAATATAACATGAACTATAAATATAACAAAACGTAGGTTCACGATTAATTATGGGCATCGGGAAAAGTTTCTTGGTTAAGCATTGCAGAATTATTATATGGTTGTGTTCAATTGTGTAATAAATAGTCATCCTCATCCTCGACTTCTTCTGCGAGATAATCGGCTTCTTCGTAGCCATCTTCCATCTCCATTGTTTCTTCATCCCCTTCTTGATTTTCATAATCATTGTCGTTGCTGGAGTGGACTAATTTCACGTGTGCCTGGAAGATGCTCTCGTTAGCGAATAGTTTAGAACAGAATTGACATTTGTAGCCGTAAAGGGATTTGCTAGATGATGACGCTGATGATGTTCTATACTGAGACTGTAACTGCATACTCAGGGTCCGATTTTGATGGCCGTTTTGGCTTTCACCTGGGGAGTGATGTTTAGCAACGTGCACATTCATGTTATCTTTTCGGGAAAAAGCAGCCGGGCAGTATTGACATTGGAACGGCTTTTCACCTATATTAAATTAACCATTGGATGTTTAATGAACATCTTACAATGCACGTTCGCGTTCATTCAATCTTTCTTGTTTCTTATCTTCTTATGGCACTCACCTGTATGCGTTCTTAAATGTTGAATGAATTTTCCCCTTCGTTTTAATATCTTGTGACACATTTTGCACTGAATCAGTTCATCGTTGACTTTTTTATAGAATTTGGCATATTTTCCAGCTTTAAAATCTTCATCGTCATTGCTCAAAAGAACTTCGTTTCCTCGATTACCACCAATGACGGGTCTGATGGTTACAGTGGTAGTTGAGTGCTGGCCTTTATTTCCAACTATTCTTTGTCCACCATTGTTGGAGGTTTGAACATGAGTTCTAGGATGAAGTTGTGAAGACATTGTTGTTCCAGGACGACGAATCAATGGTGGAGGCATTTTCACTACTCGAAGTCCTCCACTACTCGTTGTGGCTCGAGTCTCAACTGCCAATAATAAAACCGAATCAGAAACTGGATGTTCCTCATTTACAGTTTTCATTTTTATACCTTTCACATGAGGACTGTCCTGAATAAGCCTTCGATTAACGGTATTTCCAGTTCCATTTCGATTAAATGATTGAGGAATAGACGTAATCCGAATATGAGGTCTCTCCTCGTCGTTGACTTCATCTTCCTCCTCCCCCTCATCCTCCTCCCCATTTTCCTCGTTGTGATCTACTGGAAACACAAATAACAAGGACAATAAATACATGTCCGTAATAGTAATACCACACTTGTCTAATAAAGCATGTAAAAGCTTCCCCTCACCGTTAATATCCAAGATATCAGTAGGACATTCTATTCCATTCCCATCATCTTCCTCATAATCATCTTGCTCATTATCATCCGCCGAAACCTCTTCCCCCTCGTCTCCCATTAGTCCCAAAATTTCACCACCATCATCTGCAGCTGTACCGCTTTCATCCAGTACAAATTTCTTGAACGTTTCACCTGCAGAGAAACGACATACTAATAATAAACTTGCATTGATGTAAATTAATTAAAACTTATCTTACCAAAATGTGCTAGGAGAAAGTTGTGTAGAATGGAGTAATGGTATGTAAGCTCTTGAAAGGATTGGGCGAAATTATGGAGTTCATTTTCAAGATATTTTACCCGTTCCTCCATGTCCCACTTCTCTCTCACTTATTCGGAAGGATAGTTTTGAATTAAAATAATTTAATTTAGATGAGGAATCAGCAGCAGATGAGTGGGTTTTCTTTGGAGTTTGATTGGAGTTGCCGCACTGCTGTTGGTGCGACCCTGCCCAGTGCCTGCTGCTTCCCAATACTCCCTGCAACTCCTACCTGACTGCATGATCATTCAATGGGATGGACCCTCATCACTCACCGAACCCGCTCGACTCACACACTCGACCCTCGTCCTCTCCTCGGCCATTCAATACTTCTCATGATGCTATGCTCATTTTACTGACTCTCTTAGTGCTGTATGTGGCACATGGCTCATGTTTTAGAGCACTTTCAGACTTTCACTCCCATGCATTTCTTTATTGGCTGCAGTATGCTTTCTCCGCCGCTTTTTGAGCAGAGCTAGACCCTGCATAGGGTATTTTTAGGCATTATTTCATCATCATCATAAACAAGAATCACTTGATTGATTTGATTACAATTACTTTTATTCAGTCAGTCAGATTGTCACCCATTATCACAATACTGCGACGATACAATGCTCATTTTACAATGCTATCATATCGCATCATTGTCAATTTATGAGGAATGCATGAAAAACAAGATTTTCATTTTCATACTTTGTCATATTATGCAAGTTTCGATTGCGATGAGTTGTGCATTGTATATGATGGTTTTTCAGGTTTTTTTCAGGCGTTATGACACAGGTTATTCAGTATCTTCTGCCAAAAATGGGTGTTGAATAATTTCATCGTAATCTCTGAGATACGAATGACCAAGAAAGATGAAGGATTATGTATGTAGTAGAATGTGTAAACTAATCTATGGTGCCTACGAATGGTATTTAGTTGTTTTGGACATGGTCATGTCATAATCAACTCCTGTAAACAACTGCGTGTCCAGCAACTACTGCAGAACAAGGAATAATTATGTATATGCATGCACCGAGATGTGTAATTAATATCAAGGGCAAAGGGCACCTTATCTTCCATAATCGTCTGAATGTGGTACAAATATAATATTACATTTGTTGGCAGAATCTGGTTTGGTCTGGAGGTGCGGTATTTATTTATGCTCCTTCATGCATAGTAGTCTTTTTCTTTGCGTGCCATCAAAATGCTTAATCTTCAAAAGGGATTGTGGTCCATGATCTTAGTTTTTGGAGTGGTGCTGTTTAGAGAAAGGAGTGTTGAGGGAAAGGAGGTTACAAAAAGTGTTTTAATCAGTGGAGAAAAGGACGAAGAAAGTGCATTGTCGCCAACAAAGTCGTTGATGGTTAGATTACCCAGCAACTACAGTGTTCATCAACCTCCACCCCTTATTGATGGTCAGCCTGTTCCTGTATACTTTTCCATTCTCCTTTTCAATGTGTTTGACATTAAAGAACTGCAGGGAGATCTTAGTTTAGAGGCGAATCTCAAAATATTTTGGAGAGACACAAGATTAGCAAATTTAACTCAGAATATTGAGGAAGAAGAAAAGTACGTTGTTCTTAATCCTTCATTGATCACACAGATTTGGCATCCGGATGCATTCATTGATCACTTGAAGAGTATGAGTCAGCCTTCTCTTATTTCCAAAGCAGCTTCACTCCGAATTTACCCTGACGGTGAGACAAATGTCATAACCTAAAGAATTCTTCATAAAGAGTTCGCTCCAATTCATTCGCATGTATGCTAATAAACATGTACCTATAGGTTCATTGAGGTATTCTGCAAGAATGCTGATTAATCTAAGCTGTCGTATGGATTTTTACTACTATCCTGCGGATACACAGCGGTGTGACTTGGATATCAAAAGCTATGCATATTCAACTCGACATATTACTCTGTCATGGAAAGATGATAAAGGTCCAGAACTAGCCTACCCCATTGAAGTCCACAATTTTGATGTGGGATTGGAAAAATCTGAAAACTATCTGCAAAACACACGATCTGCGTCGTACTCGGCAATCAAATTTACAATTTTTCTTCGTCGAAAATTAAGCTATCACATTATCCAAACGTACATTCCAAGTGCATTATTCACCATTGTTTCCTGGCTTTCGTTTTTAGTGCCTCCAGAAAGCACACCGGGTAGAATGGCAATCTGTGTGACGACACTGCTAACCCTTACGGCTATGTTTTCAGCCGTTCGAAATAGTACGCCCAACGTTGCCTACGTAAAGGCCCTAGACTTGTGGATGGTTATATGCATAGTTTTCGTCTTTTCTGTGTTGGCTGAGTATACAACTGTTTTAAAGCTTAGGAGTATGAAAGAAAAGCGGAAAAAGGACGTTGTGGTTGTGCGAGGGTCGAACAAAGAAAACCCTACTTCGGTGGAGGTGAGATCACTTAGTTCTGGATCAAGTCCACAACTTACGAGAAGGAATAACTATGCCTTGGACTTTTGCGATAAGAATGCTACGTCTCCCCTGATTGCTTCATCTAGACCTATGACACCGGCCAGTCCGATACCTATTGCAGATGATGATAAGAAGCCGACCAAGTATTTTATATTGGCATGCAAATTTGAGATCTATACTCCAAGAATTATGCCACTCGTGTTTCTTCTTTTTAATTTCATTTACTGGCCATGTCTACTTGTCAGTTCTGATTATTACAAATTGAGACAAGATAAAGAAATGTATTATTCCGTTTGAAATGCTCTGAATGATTAAAAGTGTTATTAGAAATAGAAATTATACGAGACATGCAAGAATAAATGTAATTGTGGGACATGAAATGAACATGAAATGGTGCATACTAATCCAGTCTTCAATGTTCATTCAGTTACCTATGAACCTTGCTGATCCTGAATCATGAAATGGCCGAAATGATAAAAAGATAAAACCAACCCCAGCTTTACAATAATTGACAAGCCCATCATACAATTTAGTTTCCGGACAAAACATACAAAACACTTTTCAAGGCTGAAATGAGGAATCAGGCATGCAAACTTTTGCATATAATCTAATCGTGGTTTCACAAATGTCACAGTAATAATAATGGTGCTAAAATTCCATTTGTATGCAAAACTTCTTTACACATCTCAATGCCAATTCCATTTAGTTAAAAGTACGCATTTTCGGTGGACATTCATTCAATCATCTTCAATTCATTAATTAGGGATCCGCAGAAGCATCAAAATATTGAACCATATCGAAACGCTTAATTAATGCGACCATGTAAATGTCGTATGTCCCGAAATTCCATTTTATAAACTGATTTCAGACCGTGATCATAAATTGTTTCAACTGAATTTATAATTCCGTTCTAGTTCTAGTATGAGTCAGCCAGAAGAAGAGTTAGTTAAATGGCTGCTGGTTCATTCAGGTATCAGGTACTAAATATGGAAAGATATTCAGCAATATATAGCTTCATCAGCTTCATCAGCCATATAATACTCATGAAACATCAAAGCAGAGCAAATGAATGATTTTTAGTTCTGTTTTGGATGAGTAAGATTTTGTCGCTATATAGTGTACTTCCATTAATCCTTCTATTTTGCCTTGCCTTATTTCTACTCGTTTGTAAATCACACGTTTAACTAATAGTCTATATAAAATCAATATTTAATATTTAAACCAAAACAGTCAAAACATTAAACACTTTGGAAGTAAAAGTTGCCGGATCGTTTGTTTCATTTTTTCAGTAATAGAAACTCGCACAATATTTTACAGTAAACTTCTCACAAACTACAGACGTGTGTGGAATTGCTGAACATGCACTTCTGACAATATACTTTTGATATAGTCGTGCGATAATATTCTTAAGTCAAAACATTTATCTGTCATGAGTAGTGGGAACAGGAAAGATATGGTGAGATTAAGGTTGAACTGTCGAAATGATCAACAATCTTAACACTGTGATAAAATGCATTCACAAAATTTGTGGATAGTGACGGCAATATCACTAATGTTTAGAATACATCCAGGATTTGCACAAACAGGTCTCGATGGTGTAGAGTTTCGTCTGCAGATTTGTGGTGGACACAACTTTAGCGAAGAACAAAGAGAAACAATTCTCAGCAATTTCATCAGTACCATTCCGTTTTTGGGAAGGAATACCAGTTTAGATGCCATTCCAAGGTCTGCTCATCCTTCTCATTACATACTTTTAAAATATGAATTCTAAACGATTATGTGTCTAATTTAGCATCCTTGTAAACCATACAAATTGTGAAGCTGGGAAGTACTTGAAGAGAAATTTGAGATCAAGATATCAAGTTGGCGAATTTAATGAAATTGATATGAAAACTACCGGTTTTAATGAAGGATTAGTTACAGCATTCATCTCATATAAAAATGGACAATTACAGCTCACGTCTGAAAATTCTTCCTATACCTTTCAACAGTTTTGCATTTCTCCAAAGATTGGTGAGTTGGTGATGATAATTAGCACCTGTCAAAGTCTTGTCAATTTATGTGTACATATGCAGATGTCAAACTCCAGCATAATGCATCGATCCCCAATTTTTTTATTTTTAAATGCCGACAAACCTTGAGCAATTGTTCAAGAGAACGCCCTTGTTTGCGAAAATGTTGTGGTAAAGATGAATACTGGGATCTGAAAAATTCCACCTGTACGAAACTTCCAAATGTTTCGCAATCGTGGTACTGGAACCCCAACTTTTATTCAGTGACTGACGACGGAGACTGTGTCATTAAATTGAAGGACATTGATTCTACCCTGAAACCAAATTTTCAATATGACATTGGTCCACCTCAAAGATGTGCTGTCAGTGAAGACTGGAATGCAATTCCATCCAGAAACATTCCTGGAGGATTTGGACTTGGAAGGTGAGACTTGATGATTAAATGCATAACCAAGAATTAAACTGTTTCATTCTGCAGATTTCGAATGTTATTAAATGGGTCTGTGATGATGAATTACGACAACGGGTCTTGGGTTGCGCTTTCCTATGATTCATATTGTGTGGATGAAGTTCTTTCAAAATTTATTCTGAACAAAACTGACACGATAAATAAGGGCAAACGAAGTACCAAAGTGCTTCTTGTGTGTAAAGAAGAGTACCACCTACGGGGACCAAAGGTTGGGATGAACAATATGAATTGAAGCGAATTATTTTGTTAACGAATGACTTCTTGCTGATTTTGAATTACAGAGACCAATTCCTTCCGAATATGCCCTAATGCTGTTTTCAGCTGCCACCATCCTACTTCTAATTGTGATCATCTACCTGCTCCTTTGGAACCGGCATAGTATTTACGGTAAATAAAATACCCATCATTCATATGAGTTCAATATTCAGTACATCATCTCCAATTAATGATTATTTTCTGTTAATTCCACCACGTCTCCTTTTTTTAATCTTTAGAGTGGACCGTGTTTTTTGAAGTCCTCGCTATGATATTCATGATCGTCTTTGTGGCAGTTTCCCACACGGTGGCCAGGGATGCATCGGAAGGATACTATGGGTCTAAGAAATGTGTTGTTCTTGGTAAAAGAATACAGATTTTTTTACACCAATCTGTGACATTCTAATGTGATTGTTACAGGAATGGTTTCGCATTACTTTATCCTGGCCACATTTTTCTGGTTGTTTATTATCAATTTCGAAATTTGGTGGAATTTTAGGTAAACTTAATCTTAATGAATACTCCACTAAGTCTTTGTTTATCAATATTACTATCATTCCAATAGAACTCTAACAATTAGGAATCGCAACAAGACAAGGAAATGGTTACGACTGATGTACTACCAAATATTTGGGTGTGGTGGACCTGCAATTATCGTACTGATAGGGTGGCTCTTGGATAGACAATGGGGCCTCCAAAAGTATCAAAATATGAAAATGCTTGAAATATTTTAATAATCTATTTCATTTTCAAGTTGTTTTATCTATTTGTTACTTGTTTGCAGTGATAATATGGATTGCACGAGTCTTATCTTGCCTAATTATGGTCAGCTTAACTGCTACATTTCCAAAAGGGCTCAGGGGCCCTACCTTTACTTTCCTATAGGTGTTCTTCTTGGATGCAATCTCTTGTTTTATTTGATGACCGTTTTCAAAATGTGCCAATACCAGAAAAACAGTCAACAAATTAGTAGCAGTAAGACCAATGGTCACTCTCAACCGTAACTTAACCATTTTTATAGAAAATCTGCAATTTGATAAGATGTTATCCTAAATTAGTGTCATGACCTTTTCAGTGTCGTTGTATTTGCTCGTCTATTTATTGTGATGGGTGTTTCTTGGATCTTTGAAATTGTGGCTTGGGCCATCAAGCCCAGAGTTGGGGGAGGCATTCCTCTTTATTGGATAATTTTCGATGTTGTTACTCTTGTACAAGCCATTGCTATTTTTGTGATATTTGTTTGCAGACGGGATGTGTTGGAAAATTTGATGGAAAAATATCCACCTTTAAAAAGTGCGTGGTAATCTAGTAATTAAATGGATTTCCAGCCCTAAGTTATGAAATACGCAATGGTTACAAAATTCCAGTAAGAGAATACGTTTCCTACTTTTCGAAGTCCCCCCTTTGGCTCTGACACAAAGCCCCCTTACTTCAATCGCGGTCGTGTCCCATTTCTTGAGAAGGGATTCCAACCTAACTTTTGTGGGGTGTGGCACATAACATCTATAGCTCCAGTTTATAACATTTCTCTTTTTTAAGTTAAAATTTCTGACGCGATTATCTTTTTAATTTATTGGAATATTGGTAGATTGCGAAATGTAGATAGACGGGGATTAATGTATAAAATAAGACATTTTTTAAAAGTATTTCATTACTTAGGGGTGTACTATACTATGTATGTAATTATAAGTATGTTCTCAGTTGCATTCTTCATACTGACGTCTTCTATTAATTTTTTTATAGAAATTTTGGGACCATTATTTTGCCTACCGTGCTGCAGGAAACCTAAACCAAGTCAAAATGCTGCAGTTGGCACATCCTCTTCGAATACACCACGACGAGGAACACTTCCTTCGGAGGTGGATACTAATTCCATCCACAAAGCAGATTTCGATCTCAGTCTCAAAGACCTCAGGACAATTTCCGATACAAAATAGTTTGCAACTACCTACAAACTAATAGTAACTTCGTTATATTAACGTGACCAAGAACGTTTGCTTGCCAAAACAATGCAACAGTATATTGTAAATAACTTTAGTTAATGTAAAATAAGCGATTATACTGATTCTGACACACCATGACAGTAGAATAAATGGTCATCCATCATGTACACTGTTTCATCAACAATTTTAATGTTCTCAACATCTGCAATCTCATTTTCCAGTCCAGTTAACAATGAAACATAATCCCAAGATTGTTAGCAATAACTTGATAATCAAATGATTGATACAGTAGTTTAATTTTAATTATTAATTATTCTCCTAAAGTGTATGTATATGTACATACTAAGTAGAATAAAAAAACATATTGTTCTTGGTGACCCTGAAGATGTCCTCCAAATATAAATTAACCAAGTTTAAAAGCACTACAATTTCATGAAAGCGATTAGCAAATCCCAACTCTACAAAGCCCCGATGAGCATTGTTCGTTCGTTATGCAACATTTCTCATGCATCATGGCATGCACTGAATGTGTGCATGAATGATTATTAAAGCGATTCTAGTGTAGCATTAAAACCAGGGAGAATGACATTCCATAAATATTATTATCAATATATTATCATTTTTAATGGCTTCCTGTCCAACAATGATGATCGCATCACTCTTATATAGATACAACTATGTTGCCCGATATTACCTTCTATGGTGGTGAAATACATTATGATATTTCCATCAGCAATAAATATCCTACAAAACGGTTATCATTTTGGGTATTTATTCTGCCACCGATTGTGTTGTTTGCTTATGGTTTAATTTGCATCAATTGCATTTTTATGAGTATGTATTCGCATATTTGACATCACCACCACCACGGTCATCTCATCATTTACATATAACGTCAGAGATTTGTATGCATTAATCAACCCATGCATCATTCAGCCCACGTAGTCTGGTTTCGTTCACAAAGTTACAAAGAAAAATTCCAGGTGGATATCATTTTACAAATCGAAATGCAGCACTGCTTTACATAATTGCATTTTGCATGCCATCGCAATAATATCTGGAGAGCTAGAGGCTGGATTGGATCCACATCAAGACTAGAACTTTTTGCAAGGTTATTTTTTTGCAAACAGTTAGTACAGGACATGTACATGTTACAATCTCGTATACGATTCCGATTCTACTGATTCCGTCTTGTGTCTTATATACTTTCGGAATAAACCAAGTGCCAAAAAGCTCCCCTTTTTGTTCTTATAATCTTGCACGGGTATAGCAATTCACAATTCAACCAGTTTTACATTTCTGCTGTGATTTTCATTGCTTCAACAACTGCAGCCCCTCCTGCGTTATCGTTATCGGTGTTAATTTCATTGCATCAAACTCAAGTGGTAATATGACGTTCGTTCATCACCTAATGTATTTCTTGGTTAAATAAGTGACACATTATACATACAAAATATATCGTTCACAGTCTGTACAACACAGGATCGGCAGATGTAATACCGTAGATTACATATCCACAGGTTGCTGATTGCTGAGCGAGCCAACATAAAATTTTTAGACAATTGGACAGTATTATAACTAAGCCAAAACACAATTTCTGACTAGGTAAGAAATCGTAATTAATAAGGTTGCCGTTCTTATTTGCTTCATGAAGAGATATAATGGAGAAATAATGGAAATGCATATTATTATTTCACATTCAATTGTTGATTATGTGAGAAACTGAAATTTTTCACTACCAAATAGTATACGACATTGTACATATAAATCTGTCATCATATACAGAATGGCAGAGCCTGGCTATCCAACGGATCAGAAGTATGCGGCACCTCCCCCCTACTTCCCTGAACAAGAGGGTATGCATCATCAACAACAACCACCTCCGGTTGGGTTTATCCAACAGGGGCACACAACTACAACCGTGATTACAACCGAACCCATATTGCCAACTTCGCGTAAGTGACCAAATTCAACATTTTGAAACTTGAAGAGTCAATTTTACAAAACATGTTGCTGCAGATGTTGTTGTGACTGGGTACGCTCTTCCAAGAAGCCATAACTCCTGCCGGATAGAATGCCCCCACTGCCGTGCTGATGTGACTACTACTGTTAATTATGAAACAGGAATGATGGCTCATTTGTTCGCTATTATCCTCTGTGTCATCGGGTAAGTTTTCATAAACTTCAATTACAAGTATTTTTAATACATATTGTACATAATTGTATTGCAGTTGTTGGCCTTGCTGTTTGATTCCGTATTGCGTCGATGGATGCAAGGATACCACCCACCAATGTCCAGGTAATTTATTGCAATTTCTTGCATTCTTATCTATTTATGTATTTAGTAAATCAGCGTTCTAATAATCCTCTGCATTTAGCTTGTGGTCGACATCTTGGAGTTGTCAAACGCCTTTAAACAAGCATTTAAATTGCCTCTTGTTTAATTTCGACATAACGTTCCAGCCATATATTTGTCTGATCCAACTTGGATCATCCAAGAGGACAACCACATCAAATTTTTAAGTTTTTGACTATATGCTTGACTATATGACTATAAGGTATATACATATCCTTGACTATATTATAACCTAATCCAACTATAATCCTGTCTTTTCTTTTGATAATAAGGCGAACACCAAAACCTTTTGTTTTTTTTCAAAATTTTTATAATAATGTAATGCCGATTAATTTAATCCGTTGACTTTCCTTTGCAATTAAGATATGATGTTATCATAAGTATTTATGATAATATTTTGTGATGTATGTATTCATGCAGTACTTGCCAATATATTTGACTATTTGAAATTTTGTTTATTTCATTATTATTAAAATGGCATTGAGATCTTTTGGAATCTGTTAAATGGCATCCCACACTAGACCGATGTGGCATCCAAGGGGTTGGGTGTGACGATAAAAGGGGATTGAGAGGAGATGACTTCCAGAAGTTGGGACTGTCCTTGGTGTTGTGGGAATAAAGAGTCGTAAGCAGGAGGAGAGTCATAAAGTGGAGGCACGTCTTCCGGTGTCACTTTCCCTTTTTACAAAGCCAAGGAAGGATTCATTGTTATTATTGCACTTGTTGAAGGGTTTAGCTGACTCCAAGCTCTTAAAATGTGAGAGCGTCTGATGATAAGATTATAAAACAGAGAGCACATACCGGTGGAACCAGTTTCTGCGTTTTCTACCAAATACCCTTCGAGCTGATTAGTATCGTCGTTTGCATGTGTGTGACTAAGGCCAATACTACGACGATGATTTTGGTGTTGATGATGGGATCTGCAATGTGAAAAAAACACAAATACGTATTAAATGAATGAAGGAAATTGAAAGTTTTTCATTGCTGTAATAAAAAAAACTTGCTCATCCACTAAAAACTGAGACGAGTACAATCAATGTAACGTCCTAAGATCTATTTCAAAGATAGGCCTGCATTACATAAATGTAATGTATTTTGTAGTGTGTTGTATGCAATTCAATTAGTCAACTGATTTCGTGAGTAGCAGTTCGCTGAACTTAAGTAATGTTCCAATCGGGGGACATTCTCTGAAAATGCAAAGTGCAGTGCCACTTACACGGTCTCAGAGCAAATTGAGCAGTCTTCTTCCATTTCTACGTCGGATTCGTCCGAAATATCATTTTCTGAGGAACTGGAGTTGCCCAAACTTAGTACGGACACGAGTTTATTTAAATTGGAGCAATACATGTATTTGAGGCAAAAGAAGGAACAACTAATGATACACCAACATGCTACGAAAAGTAAGGCAAAGGTTAGCACAACTCCACAAAAAGCCACAAATAAGATTTCTAATGGCTCTTCCATCGGGAATAATCAGAGACTAAATCCCCCAAAATACGTTTTAGAATTCGTCACAACAAAACTAACTTGGGAGCAAATATTATCCAAGTAACAACAAGCAGAATTGGTGTGGAATTGCATAACACAGAAATGACAGACCATTTTGTGACTGACGGACGTATCAAGAAATTTCAAATAACTGTACATCATGCAATAAGGAAAAGAATTCACTTGAAACAATACGCACAGAATTCTTAAATACTACAGTGTGGTGCATTATTGGCATCATTCTTGTTGGCGTTGTAGAGATTGTGGCTTACAACACAACTGTTCTTTGTGGATTATGTCAAAATCTAGTGTCATAATGGAGTTCCTCACAACAATAAATCACGGCGAATAAGTCGATGGCAATTAATGCGAACTGAGTTGCTTTGCAAAAAATGTGTATGAGGTGGTGGTAGTCTGTTGGGGGACGGTTAGTTCCTTCCTGTATTTTATTGCAATAATTGTAATGCACCAAATGCTTGATTCATACTGCACAGTCCAAGAAATGAAGAAAGTTGTTACAAAATGTATGCATATTATGTTTATGTGGTACTTCCGATAAGAATAAAACAAATCAGGAAATAAAGCTTAGCTCAGTTTGTTCAACACTAAATTAATATCGCTTCTGTGATCAAGTCAACACTTTCCATTCATCATTAAACATAAATCGTAGTGCTACTTACATATTTCTGTTTTTGTTGTAATTTTAAGAGCTGCAAACACCGTGTGGTTCTATATTGTGGCATTCAGAGTAATTCCTTGATGATAATAGAAATGGTGAAACTGCAATCTACGAATTGTGTAGATGAAAACAAAATGTTCGGGTAGAATTACAAACAAAATCGTTTTTCATGACGCAACCAAGTATGGAATTATTTTGCAATGACTATACTACTAATAACATATTCCGAGTTCGCCTAAAACTATCAACGCCATGCAGAAATTGACTACCGCAAAACTCGTCGCAATTGCATATGCTCAAATTTATATAAAAACAAATCACTTACGAACGTCTTCTCGATCGCTTCTTTCGTATTCTTCTCCACTTGACAAAACGAACAAGGAGTGCACTGCATATTAAAACTACAATGATCAATACCACAAATACAGAAGCAGTCACTTTGAGCAAAAATATTAAAAAGCGGTCCAACATTTCAGGATATAATTTCCAATTTCAACTATTTCATGGTTTCATCTGGGAATAAAGAAACCTTGAATGATTAAGCAATATGTCCTATATTTCAAAGTGCCCAACACCAACTAAGCCATGAAGAGGGGACAAGCGCTTCAATAATGCCATTCCCAGTAAATAATAAGCTTGGGTTCAGTTGCTCAATGGTGGGAATTTTTTTAACTCATATTCCGTAATTTAACTCTTTGGTAATAATGGAGGTTGCATTACATTGCTGCATGATAGTAAGCATACATGTATGTACTATACGCCTCGTTAAGCTCTGTTAAAACTTAAGATAAAGCATTCGTATGCAGAATTAAATAAGAATAATGTGCGGTGATGTCTTAGGATTTGGCACGAATAAGTGTCACTCGTGTATAATCTGTCGTAGTACTGTAATTTCGAAAAATCCATGTAATCGCATTTTACTTGATACAGCCTCATTATTGCAACATGCATTTAATTTAATATAATAAAACACGAATGCCATTATTTGAGGATGCTTTACTATAATAATTTGCACTTTTTACTTCAAGTGGCTTCCTCTCACTGTCCGACTATTAATTGGCGTATGTTATTAAGAAGCAATTTTATGCTAAATCGTACTTATATATTAATACATGCACAAGCCTAAACCTGATTATGTTCCCCAAGCCTATAGATTATAATTTGATTAACCCACGAAATCTCATTAGGAAGAGAATTTTTTGTAAATAGTAAAGCAAACCTTCATGAGAAAATTATTTCAGTTGAGATGTATTCTAGTAGGAACTTGAAACAGGAAAATCTCAAGCATAAAATTGTCTTAATTGAGTGTTAAAATAAAGCTATTTGAATTGAATGAGTAGGATAAATTTATTTTGTTGAACAATTTGAAGCTGAATAATAGAGCATTGGAACATAATATAGATAACGAACTTGATTCGTAGGGGTGTGTAATA
>JAQIWQ010000310.1:0-19214 GCA_034695825.1 Folsomia inoculata | reverse complement strand
CTGTTCCAGCTCAACGCCCCAAGATACCGTTTGGAGGGGAGTTTCCAATTCCTGGATTTGAAGTTGAGAGATCTATCATGATTGGATGGACTTGTGTAGTAATTAATTAGCTCCTAAATGGAAACTATTTCATTAAACTAAAAATATATTAATATTATTCTTTACTTGACGTATACGTTCTTTAAGAAACTCACATGCAATAAATTTCCTCCAGCTCTTTGCCCGATTGTAATGTTTCTAAAACTAATGCATTGGCAAAGCATTATATTTATATTGAATGCTTTCAATAAAAATATTAATCTTGTTGCCCTTCTTCACCGGTTAAGATAAGACTTTGTTGTTACAGTAGATAGCGTTGATGACAAAGTCTTACTATTATTTTAGAAATGTGGTACCTCGACCTTTCTCTTATCATTTATTTTCTTTTCACCACCACTCGATCATGCTGAGATAGGCAGGACCCGCTTTCCCTTTTCGAAAAGTAAATCATACTTACGACACGTTACTTTCTCATTCAGTCACATAGAAGCTCATTCATTAATTCAAAAATACCTGATGCGTTATGCGTTGCATTCAAAAACATAAAAAATGGCAAAAATTCCTCAAGGAAAAAAATGGAACGAAATATTTAAAATTCCTTAAATTTCTAGAAAGGTCCCCACCTCACCAAACGACCAAAACTTCGAATTGAAGTCATGAATTTCCACAATTTCCAGGTTTGTTGTCATGAATTTCTACAATTTGGAGGTTTGTAATTATGAATTTCTACAATTTTCAGGTTTTTAGGCATGAATTTCTATTACTTCAATTTCCAGGTTTGTAATCATGAATTTCTACAATTTCCAGGTTTGTAGTCATGAATTTCTACAATTTTCAGGTTTGTAGTCATGAATTTCTACAATTTCCAGGTTTGTGGTCATGAATTTCTACACTTTCCAGGTTTGTAGTTATGAATTTCTACTATTTCCAGGCGGACTCTTAAGCATCGTCACCCTCGACCCCACTCCACTTCTCTCAGGGTGAGATTTGCCAATTTGCGACCCATTTTTGACAAATCTCACCCTGGACTGGAAATAACCACAAGAAGCTAAAAAATCAAATAAAATGTAAACTTGTGATGATTATTCGCAGAGAAATAAAATGATTTATATAACTCTACTCCTACTTAAAAGTATTAAATCATTCATAAAATTTAGCAAAGTTTATTTTGCCTGCCTTGAGAGAGGGTAGTAATTCTTTCAGAAAAGAATAATTAGTCGAAGATAACTGTGGCTTAACTTAATTTCTATAAATTTGACAATTTTCTGCGTACTTTTGCTGCCGGAAGATTAGGAATGGTGCAAATAGTTTCTCCTCTTTCCTCGGCTCCTCTTCCTAGACAGATAAGGCTTTGAAAAAAATCACTTATCCGCCTTGACTTTACAAATCTAATCGCCTACAAGGAAATTATCGCCTTGAAAGCCGCCCGTTTAAATCAACTAACCCCACGCCCCCACCTCACAAAATGATAAACGTCACACTGACGGTTTAGCGGTTTTTGCTGCTTCACGAAAGAAAGCAAAAGAAACCAACATTTTAAAATGGAAGGATTACATACAATTCGTTACCTGAGCCTATAAAACTACCCATATTTTTCAAGTCCATGTTGTAAAATCAGTCATCTGCAACTGCAAATCAGTGAAACTGCAAACAAATTGAAAAGTAATTAGTTGAATGCTTTTAAACAAAATTAATAATGTTTTCTTCAAATGGGGAGGGATTATAATATATAAAGTATAGTTTTCAGAAAAGTGCCAAAAGTGTTAGAGATTTACAGTAGACAGCTTTCGCCGCACCAGCAGATCCAATTATTAGAAGCATTAGTAGGAGCATACGGGAGGGTTGCTCAAGCTTCGATCACAGGGGTGTCCCCCGATAATGTCGGTAACAACGCCTTTGGCTCGGGATTGACAGACAGTGGCAATGGCAATTCTGGTCCCAGTACTACCATTACCGGTTGAAATAAGTAGACATGTTTTTGCGAACCAAATGTTCCCTTCCAAATAGTAAACGGATATTAACACGGAAAATGTATGTTGCTAATTTAATTCCCAATTAACATTCCATATTAATTATATAGCAAGTCAAATATAATTTTTTTAATTGTACTCTACAAATTACAAAATGTAGTTTTAATGTGAATTAAAGTGTGGTAATGCAATTGTGCAGATGGCTAAACCAGATTTTGACGATATTGACGAATTATTCAGAAATAACAATGATCAACCTTATACATACAATACATTTCTCATTGTGTAATAATGCTTTTATTTTGTAGTATGTGTCATCTCGAGATTAATCTTACAGGGTTTCAACTCGTTAAAGCTTGAATTGGCATAGTTACTTTTAAAATAACAGGGGCTTATAAAACTACCAATTGATAACATGAGTAATTTTTCTCCCCCAATCACTTCCTCCCCGTATTCGAAAACTACGCAGGGTTTTGACTAACCCTCTAGATTTTTTGGAGTTTTACAATTCATGATTTGATGCTGTGGATTTTTAATAACAATTTAGTAGCTAAATCTTCTGTTAAACTACATTGAATTAAAGAAAAATTAAGAATTTGTGGCTTATGGTTAATACAATTTCGCAAACAAACCCAGCACTGCAACTCGATTTAGAAATTTTATTTGAATGTAGCTTGGTATGGTGGTATGATTTATTAAGACTTTGAATTATATTAATGTGCCATTAGTTGTGGTCATGCGTGGTAAAATCTGATGAAGGAAGTTGATACTGCAGGGCTCCGCATTACGCATGCCCAGAGTGGGAGAAGCATTGAATAAAACGATTGACTCTATAGTATTTTTATCTTAAATATGCTGATACATTATTCTTTCCTTTATGTAGTTAAATGGCTTCATTGTTCACCTAGCCCAAAAGCTCGCGAATAAACTGAGTCAACAGCCAATTACCACAAAGTTCCCCAACAATTTGCACTTGTTGGAGTGCTTGCTGGTTGGGCTTAACAATGGTTAGCACTTCAACCCAATCGGTAGGTGGAAGGGTGCAGAATCCATTCCCGACATAGCAGGCTGGGTGCGAATTGTATGCAAAGGTTTCCAGTTGACTGCAATTCATGACAACATCTCCATCTGCCTCGGGAACGAGAGCATCCTGAAGGCAAAATCCCGTATTCGCAATCCAATTTTGTCCTTCCGGGCTAAATTTGTGGACGTTTTCGAAAAATTTAGTGCAGTAGTATTCCCCAAACCCAACCGCATATCCGTCCGGTCCACATGGGACTTGAGCCTCAAGGCAGCGGGTGTAGAAGGTGCAATTCTTGTTTATTGGGAGGCAGGTGTCGGTGAGACCCAGAACGTGGTTAGGTAGTGAAATTATTGTTCCAAAGATTAATATTGGGAATAAAAACATGATGTTCTGAAATGGATTTTAAATTAAAATATTATGTCAGAAAGAAATTAGTATCAGATTAGACTATTCATGTAGAATTACCTTGCTGCGATAGATTACTGGAATTGAGGCTGTTCTTTGCCGGTCTGGTCGTGAAGTGGATTCGGAAAGTTTAGCGGACTACAATTCTTTATCAACTAGTAGAGTTTAATACTTGTGACGTGGGTTCTGCATTTTGTGGAAGATCAAGAATTCAGTTTGACAAGCTGAACGTGCCGGGCATTAAATAAATTTGTATTTTAATTAGAATTTGTTGAGTATGGGATTGCTAAATCAATTCTTGCTATTGAAGGGTGTTAATGTAATTTCATATAATCATCTTTGCCTTGAACTTAACTCAATTTCCAGACAAACCAGGGTACCGTAAACATGACCCAAGTTGCAAAAAACCCGACCCAAAAACCAAAAACCGATAAAAACCATTAGTCGGGTTTTATTAACACTATGGTGTTGAACAATTTGGGTCGGGTTATAACCCAAAACCCATAGAATACCCGACCCAAAAAAAAACCCGACCCCGAAACCCTGGACATAACCGAGCCTCATCAGAAAGTTTTATTTAATCGTTAACTGAAGCAGTAAAATTAAATTTCTCCACACCCTCCTCAAAGTTTTGTCAATCATTTTGATAAACTTACATTTTAATCAATTGTTAAATAATATTGAAAATTATTCTGTGCTTTCAATGTGCAGTATACTTTGTTGCGAAGGAAGTTTGAAGCCAAAGCAGGGAATATGTAATTGATTGATGAGGATGAAGTATCCCGTTCCAAAAATAATGTCTTTAACCCAGCCCATCTCCTTTTACTGAGAATTGATGATTGACATCTAAAGATCAAAGTAGGCTATATTTTGTCATTCATCATTCTAAAAAGTAGTACGCTAAAATTTTGCAAGCTTATTTAAAATAATCTTTTACAAAGGTTTAAATTCATTTTTAGCAATGGATGGTTTTAAGTTCAATAAATACTTTGGTAACACAAAAGATAACATGAATGAAAAAATGCATAGCATAACAATAAATTAATCATGTCCAAACATTTAAAAGTGTTAACCAAGCCAGGATTATGTGACTACTCGTTGGAAATGTGTTTAACGTTTACTGTTTTGTTTTGTTTATCTAATTTAACAATGCATTAGTTTTGATTTCCGCATAAAAAAATATCCGTGAACTTTGGAGCTTGTATTTAATAACAAATAATGTTTCCGTGTTGTTTGTTAAACGGGAAAGAAATAGCAAGAAACCAATTTGGCCAATGTTGTTCTCTGACTCGAACTGGTGACATTTCTTGCTCCCGTCCTTTATCCACATCACAATGTCACCACCTTTTGCCATTGTGCTCTTTTCCCTTAATTTTGTTACTGGTAAGTTGGCTACCTTTACATGAGTAGAAAAAATTCAGTATTTTGAAGGGAAAATAACACCCAGCACAATTTTTAAAATAACACAACTGGAATTTATCGATACTAATGTCGTGTTAAACTTGGTTTTTTGTAACGGGGTTCAAGTAATGAATGAAGAAAGAATCTGACTTTTTTCCATTCCATAATTTTTAGTTTAGTATATCTTAACGGTTAGAGGACGATAACTCTTTATAAAAACTATACAGTTTTATTGACTTTTCCAAGGTTTCAACACATGCATTGTGCCTTATTCAGGGATAAAGAAAAACATGTTTCTACACAAATAATAAACTCTATAAAAGTATACTCAATGATTGCAAGATCCACAAATTGTAGCTCCGTCACCTGTGGGTGCGACACAAGTGGTTGTAGAGTACAGGTACGTGGAAACAAATTTCGTAACGATCCCAACCTCCATGGTGTACTCAGACGTGAATCACCTCACTTCATCAATCTGTTCATGGTGTACCCAGACCAAGTGTAGGCGAGGAATGGGGCGGGGCCTATGAAAATTTTTCATGAAGCATTTTCATGGGAAAGGGGCAGAGTATATAATGAGAGAGCCAATAGGAATCGCAGACAGACAGACAGACAGAAAGTCGCAAATCATAAATGATCTTGCAATCATTAATAACGAAAGTTTTTAATGGTGTCGGGTATACTTAGTGCAGTACCACCCAGATTATTCCAAGATATGTATAGCAGATATAATTTCTCATTCCTAATTTTGAAAATAGAAGAGGTGTGCAATATTTTAGCTAGTTCAGAACGACCAGTATCTAATACCACTAGCCATACAATGCATTTTTACTTTGCCTTATAATACAAATGGCCACGAAAGTGTAAAGTTACCATTCATTTTTTTACTCACCTTAGAACAAGGTCCTAATCTAAAATGAGTTACAGTTTTACAGTCTGTGGATCCATCACAGGACGAAAAATTTAATCCCGTCAATGATCTGAAATTTGAAACCAATACTGGTTACCACATGAGTGAGAATGCAAGAAAGAAAAGTAAGTTATTGCTGATTTTATTCAACCTTGTATTAATCCATCTATATTATGAATCATGTTTTCAGTTAATGAAATTCTCGAAGCTAGAGGACAACCACCAATTCCTGAGCCGAGCGAAACGGGCCAAACCGGATCTACCATGGAAGGAAGAGCATTTTTAGAGTCTTTAATTTCAGGCTCAATCTCCCTTGCTTCTGGTGCAGTGTCGACTGCAATTGGGGCTGCTAGTACGGGGATTGGATTAGCCGTTCATTCTGGTACTGGAATAACAATAAGGACATTTCGCGTATCTTAATGACTAGTTTTTTTGTAGCTTCAGCAGTTTCGGACGAATTTGGATGGTTGGAGGATATGCAATGTGCAAATCGTTGCAGTTACAGTAGTACATGTAAGTCAGCTACACAACATGTGGGCAATTTAAGCTTCCTGAAGAAACTTGAACATGATTTTTGGCTAGTGAATCCATTCTCCCCAAGTTGCGATGATTGTTGTCGAGGCCTTGGATTTACACGGGGAAAATGTAAAGGACTAGGCTGGAGTTATTGTATGTGTAAACAAAGTTTAGCTAGTCGTATTATTGGGTAATGAATGCATGCAATAGTTTTTTTCGACAGAAGAAACAAAGATTCATTAAGACAATTTTTCCTGCAGTATTCTTCACGTCGTATTAAACATTCCTACCAAAATTTAATTTTTCTGTGGGTATTGGTAGTTGTAGTACTGCAATAAATTTAGTGCACCATTAAAGATTGTAAAAAATTCGAGCTAATGCGACTATGTATTCTCAAAATTAATACCAAGTGGAAAGAAGTATACTTTTTGAATTGAAACTGGAAACAATTAATAGGTTCGGCTAATTGTATACAGTTTAAGTCTAGAATTAACGTAGTTTGTAAATTTAAATTAAATTAAATTAAATTGTTCTCTCTTGAAGTAGTTTACACTACATACTATATCTTCATTTTGATCAGAATTGTAACCGCTAAGACCGAGTAAATAAAGTTAATCAAGGTTTATAATTGTAATTATTATCAAGTTTTCATTAAGATATTAATGAAGTAAAGATATTAATTGAACAAATTTCCATACTCATGGTCATTAGCTAATTGCCTTTGAAGCTTTTTATTGAACTTAATACTTGAAATAGATAGGTTTTTAGCGTGATAAAGTTTAGTTGCTGGTAGTCCTAATCAAATCTCACATCACATTGCCAAGCAAGGAAGAATTTGTTTTAGAGACAAGAATTTACTGGATAAATTATGCAATTCGTTAAAAATACCATCATTGGTTAATATTCCCACTACATTCATCTTACTTGGATCGCCCTCATACTTTCCATAACTGTACATTACCAGAAATAAATAAAGAGTAAATGCTCTTAACCCCTTGCATTACAATATATAATCATTTAGCTCATTCATACGCAGTTCTGTAGTTCCATCTCAGGGTGCACCTGCTACATCTGTACCATATGGGGAGCTGTACTTGAGCTGTGACCCTGATATTTTTATTCCCATTTCCGTATGGGACGCAAATCTTGTTGTCAATCCGAACCTGTTCACTCCCACTTACAATTACCAATGTCTGAAAGCAAGAGTCAGTTTCAACTTCAGAGTTACACAGCTGAAACTCTACAAAGCCTTTGTGTGGAGCACTAAACTCTGAGACAATGTCTATAATCTGGAATAGAAGGGATTGCATTGATTATTATATGGCTATATCTATTATGGTTATAAACGACATGTACTAACAGAGCCAGCGGTATAATTTCCTGTGGGAACACCCTTGTCAAATTTACCACCTTGGCTCATATCACTATTTCCTGCGACTTCGCCACATCTGCCGCATCTGTGGCGGTTAAATATAAAGTTATAAAGTTGAATAAAGCGAATTGAGATTTATGTGGATAATTTACCTAGAGTATTGCAAATCTTGGTGAATATTTCCACAGTAAATTCCATGATTGTCGTAAAAGTAGGGAGGGGAGGTTCCATAGCTGGGATCTTTGAAGATTGATGTTCGGGCTAAAGGGATAAGCATATGCCCATGGGGCTCAACGGACCCCAAAGCCGTGATCAGAAGAATGCACAAGGTTAGTTTCATTTTGATCAATCACTGGAGCCAAAGGGCAATCACTCATCCTTTTATATAAGTTCTCATAATACTTAATTCAAGTGTCAATTAACCCGTTCGTTACATTGGTTCAAGAAGGGTGCCAATCAATCAATAAATTTGATTGATATTTTTAATTAAATAGATTA
The DNA here is from genome assembly GCA_034695825.1 of Folsomia inoculata. Classification (NCBI taxonomy): domain Eukaryota; kingdom Metazoa; phylum Arthropoda; class Collembola; order Entomobryomorpha; family Isotomidae; genus Folsomia; species Folsomia inoculata. The sequence goes on along the minus strand of JAQIWQ010000310.1, from coordinate 11,079 downwards.
CAAGACAATGGAATTCTTTCTGCGCAACTTTGGCTTTGACATTTATGAATACTTGAACTTGAGCAGGTGTGTTTGTGTGTACAGATTTGGGTTGTAACTGGTTTCGCTATATTTAGTACATGTTTTTCTGAAAGAACTCAATTAGGTAAACATGTCGTTGTCATTTGTACTTAATCTATTTAATTACCAATATATTTATGGATATTGTTGTATAGCAGCTTGAATTTGATCCACAACGACTGCTTGAACAGACATCGTCGTGACAACGCGAAGAAGTGCAAACTCTTTCGTAATAAAGTGGAAATCGGATAAAGGTAAGTATGTAAGTATCTGCATGGATAATTAAAAACCACTTCGTAACTGCAGCGTTTCCTTGAGTTTTTGCGTACCGTCACGTACCGGCACCGTCCCGAACGCCGCTCCGTACACTTAGTGTGCAGTCACGTAGACATATAGCTATAGCTTATATTTTCGTTAGTACTTGGGTCAGATGGGTTGGTGGGGTGGTGTTGATAAAACCTTGCCTATTGTCCAAAGTATTCGGAAACTAGCGTGTGCATCCTGGGCAATGCTATCTGAAAGGTAACAGTTATGCTGAGCCGTAATTTAGAAATATGAATGTTAGGGCGTTAAACAACTCCTTAGATCACTAAGATGGAGTCGGGAAACATAGTCATTATGTCTTATAATACCATTCGCAACATGTCGGGTATTCAGATGCATATTATATATCACGAGATGTGTAAATGACAGCTCAGGACGCATTTTAATTTGCATCCCCTACTTAACGACAGTAGGTATGTTTGTTAAAACTTTTTTAAATTAATATGACGCATCATTTTCTCGGTTGCAAATAATGTTTGACTTATTATGATTCATTTACGGACCTAATTGATTAATATACATTGATAAGGGGAAAGACAGTAGACATTTCCTTATGAAACTAAATGAAATAACTTTGATCTCGGCAAATTGCCTTGCAAGCAAAGGTCGAGGGCCAGACGCAGACGTTTTGTGTTGGATCAAACACCAAGTGATCCGTAGTACCTGGCATAGGTGGGCACTGCATACGATGGGGTTGGCCATTTGAGCATTGATAAAATTGGCTGCAGTCAAAGGGATCCAACAAGTATTCGACGTCTGTTCCACATTCGACATCACAATTTCTCTCTTCAACATTTTCGGTGACGCGGAATGCCCATTTCCCAGGTTCGTCAATATTGGAGCTGGTCATAATCTTGGGAACGTCTTCGGTGCAAGAGTTTGGCAACTCGAAGAAGGTGGATCCGTCACCATAATCGAATCCTGCCTTTGCCGGATTTCTGCCACCGCGTCCTAACGAAAAATAAACAATTGTTTCTAGTTTAGTAATTGAGAAGTATCCAATTCAAGAATTTAATTAGAAACACAAATAAATTGATTCCAAACTAAAGAAACCAGAGCTTTGGCTAGCAATGTTTTCACCTGTACAGGGATCTCCTAATGAGGCAGACCCAGCCGTCCAAGTAATCTTGTTATAGAGAAAGATTACATGGGACTGGTTCTCCGTTCTGACCAAGATGGTTTGGAAAGTGTTGCCAAGGTTGGCTCCAGGACAGTTTGGAGATGGAGGGCTTGCGCCAAAAAAGGCGACATCCTCCCACGTCGTAATAAAGGCCCAGACTGGTTTCAAGATGGAGGACCCTGTGGACGGGAACGCTTTGCGCAAAAGGGCTTCAATTGACTCTAAGGTGGTCCCGGAAGTGGTTTGGCGGTAGTACACTTGACCTCCAAGGCGTGTGTCGACATCCCCCCAGTATGGTACAATCATGGGAAGATCGAGGGTACCACAAGTGGGAGTGAAAGATGTAAAACCTGAGACGGCCCAGGATCAAAATTACTTTTGTATTTTCTTAAAATTTTGAAATGTTACAAATTGTTACCCAATAAAAAATTAGTGAACCCACTAGTCAAGAACGTTACCTTTTCCAAATGAGATGCCACCATTCGTATTGAGGTAGAGCCTGTCGTAGGTGGAATTGAAGAAGAGAAATGATGGTTCATTTGTGAGCATAATCTCCTCAAAGGTGTCGTCTGCTTTGACAAGGGTGACATCTCCAGCACTAGTCCCGAAGGGGATGAATTCAGAGACAGGAACTCCCGTTTCTATAAAAATGGCAAAAACGGAATTTGCCAATAAAGAATTTTATTTCAGTGCGACTGGCCTAATTATTTGGGTTGGACTTGTAAATATGTTTCATAAAATAAAGAAATTATTAAATAAATTATTTTACCAGAGGATGTGGCTGGATTACTCAAGTGGCGATGACGGATTCCATCAGACCTTTATGACGTTAAAAACAGAATAATCAAAAGCCTCTCTGAAAAGCTGTAGTATATGCACTTACAAGGGAGAACGATAGAGATACATGGCATCTTTCGCAGCCCCAAAGGGAACGTCAGGCCCGACCATGTTGAGATTATTTCCATTTCTACATCAAATTATGGCAAAGTGAAAATTATTTAGAACCAGATTGAATACAGATTTAAATTCAAGTGAAAATTTAATAGGATTTAATTAGTACTTTAAACTTGCAGAATCATGATGATTGATTCCATAGCCGGGGATGGCCATATCTCGAAAAAAGTACAAAATGAACATTAACGGATTTAAATCCATTATATTATACGGTTCGCAAAATTGGTCGGTTTTCCCTGGGTTTCAGAATGCTACTGTGAGTGAAATCTGTAAAGGCATTTCTTAAATAGTGAACGAGTCACATTTGATAAACTGTCATTCAACTGTTGTATTACCCTTTCCACATTTTGGCTCAGCAATTCTTCCCTCTTTCGAGGAGCCATTAAAAAGTTGTTGGATCTCATTCATGTACTAGAATCGCTGACTTTGGATCATGTGATGAAACTTTGGCGAGAATAAAGATTTAAGATCAATAACGAGACCATTGACCAGCGTCGTTAAGAATTGTCAAGTTTGCAGTTTGACATGCATTTTACGTATATAATCAGTCATTCATAAATCAATATGCCTAGTTGAGCTACATGTCCAGTAGTGCAACACTTCACCTCGACTGGACTCTTGGCACAAGACTTTTTTGATGACGAGGCATATTCAACCCTTTCGTCCAAATGTTCTTGAGATTAGCAGTAAGAAGCTGTGTAAAACTCAGTTATATTGGGGAAGGGTTGATTATCTAGCACATGATTGAAGTTAAATATAATGGTGACAACTTTGATTGATTGGTTCTTGAATAGAGATACCAAGTACGTGACGAAAGCTTTAAAAACAGTTGACAAAGTTGATATTATTTGTGCTTGTTTCACCAACGAGGCCAGCCACCACGGCCTATGCATTATGCAGATATAGCAATGTTTCCAAATGTCCCATCTTATCTTTATCACACATGACATTTGATTATGCATACATATGCAATTTATCTACAAAGAACACTCCAACATTATTTGTTTATTAAAACAAATAATGTTAATTAAAAGTGCTGGTTTTTTATAAAGTTTTTATGCAATGTGCTGGAATCTGTACACCGGGTAATGTATAAGTAAAGCTTGATGCAAGTTTTGAAGGTATTAAAGGTATTTTGAACGTATTTTGAAGGTAATAACACCAAAAGAAATCCACGGTGAAAGTTTAGTAAATTTCTTTTAAAAGTGCATTCTTGGTCGGAGATTTAATTAAATTTTGTTCAAGTACAAACAAACTTTCCAACGGTTGGGTTGGAAGTGGACAATAACGATAATGCCATAACTCTTTTTAAGAAACATAATCACTGGCAAACAAAAAATACTATATTATTTCCTTATATACAGCTCTGTGATTATTTCTTATCTCAATTTTTCGCAATTTGAATAATTGGCTCATTTCAGGTGGGTTGCAAATTGTGGTTCACTCAATGAACCACTCAAGAAAGTGCTGTGAAAGGTTTTTATCAAAATTAATTTAAACTTGACCATCATTTCATTAGTATAAACAAGGTATAAATACAATTAAATTGCTTATTCGTCATTCGACAACATGCATGTCTACTAAAACTAAAAAGTTTCATTCTGCGTTGACAATCCCAAGTGGACAATCCCCTTGCCCTCTTTCATATTTTACTTTTCGGAAAACATTGCAAAAGACATCCAATGTGAATATTTGAAAGGTATTTCATTGCAGAGAATTCAATAAATCTTAGCGAGAATATGAAATCTTTTGCTGAATTGATACTTTAATTTGGAATTTGTATTCAATTCTTTTAGCAACATGCTCTTTAATGAATTTTTTTTTGCGTCGAACTTGTTTGGGCTTGTATAGCATCTATAAAGAATTGCAGTCAAAGTTACTGTTTTCGCAGTTTGTGGTGCCAGGTCAGTAAAAGTTGACAAATTTAATGTGATAAACTTGGAATCTTCCATTACAACCAGTAAATGAAAACAATTATAAGGTTAAAATCGGTACGAGTTTTTACTTTCCTCTATAATTTCACCAATGTCTTTATTCTAGTAATGTATTTGAAATATTTTCCGAATTTTACGGTTAGAGAAAACAACCATTAGCGTAATACAATTGATTGATAAATACTTTGGCGTCGATTTATGTTGTTTATGCCTATAACAAGGAACGCTAGTTAATTTTTTTACGAACTGGAAATACTGTACTTGTCTATCTAAGCTTTGTTTAATAAAGGACCTTTCAAACAACCAAAGCACGGGAGGACTGTTTACTAGTAATTTTTAACAACTGATCTATAATCGGAATTTATGTCGAATTGTTGCATGTCCTGTTTGTCACTTCTAACTAAAGTTTGAGTTTTACCAGTGTAATCCGCTCCACTGAATAGTGTCCAGCTTGCCGACCCTGTAACAATGGCTGCCTGAGTCCGAAAGGGAAAGTTGTTTGCGGTTCGACCCTCGATAACAATTTCTTCCCCCCTCTGTCCTTGCACGTCCTCCAGAATATATGGAAATTGAATCTTCGGCAGCGTCAAAGGTCCCAAGTACCGAAATGATTTAATTGATGCAAATTTCCCTGGTCCGTTGTACCGACACAATCTGGACATGTTTGAAAATCCGGAATTGTTATCCTTGTAGTCTTCCTCGTTGTAGAATTGCCACCTTGTATCAAAATAATGTCATGTTTACTACAAAATACAGAATGTAATACAAACTGAATATTATACTCACGTCCCGCTGAGGCCAAAAGATTGAGCTTTATCCAAAAAGTCTCTCCATATCATACTTTGACCTAAGGTTGCTTTGAGCGGAACACTATGCAGTCTCCTATATAATCTGGTAAGGAGTAAATGTATAGCTCGGGTACGACAGCCATATATGCCTTGGGTAAGGGACAGCAGGGAGAGAGTTTTTTTGGCTCGTCGTCAATCAGGAATAAAATATTGTGTCCAAGCAACACTGTGTCGGTGTTGGATGGCATCAATTATACTCTGGAATGTATTTAGCAGATTAGATAAAACTCTTATCATTTTCAGCCGAGTAATATCGGACTCGGGTTGAATTATGTATCATTTATTGATATTATATGAAGTAGAGGAAGACAATCCTTTGTCTGCATTGCGTCCAACTATCGTGCTAGAGTTAATTAACGCATTTACATAGCCTGCCCTTTTTTCATCTTGCATCGTTGCCCCTTTTAAGTTGAGATCTCATGGCCCATGATTCATACAAAGTGTGGATGAATACATATCCATATTCCATTGTCATCTAGGTCTTGAGCTCCTTGTGAGGTAGTCTGGGAACCAGCTGTAGTCAGGATAGTCTTGGCTGTTACCAAGTAGTTTACTTTGTTGTTGTATAATGGAGTCCAAGACAAGCCTGGTAATTTGGCTCCCAGTTTGCAGTCCACTCATTAGCGTCCCACGGTCGGATATTTCAATTCTGACTTGGCAGGCAAATAAGAGACAAAACAAGGATATGCCATTGTTGGCAATTGTTTTGACCATTCTGCGATCTTCGGAAATTTTAGCCACAATGTAAACTGTTACGGAATAGCAAATTTAAGAAGCAATTTTTGATACTAATTTTTTTTAAATTTGACCGCGGAAAGTAGGAGTTTTATGTAGTTTTGGTATCCTGTACAGCAAAGGGACAGATACCAAACACAATCTGCATATTAATCAATTTGAGGTTAGAAATATTTCTGTAGTTAAAACGTTCAGAGTGAACAAGTATCCACAGAGTTAACTCAACGGTTATGTAGTAATTACATCACATGCTTAAGTTTTGTAAATTGTTACGTAATTAAAATTGTATAATTTTGTAATCTGTGCATATGTACATACCCACAGATTTCCATTTTTATAGTTTGTGAAATTACAGAGTTGCTTAAAATTTCGAAACCGAGGCTGAACATGATGAATTCAGTATCGCTACTACAATTAGCATAACGGATTGATTGTTGGAATTAAATGTTGATAATGGCGTTATGTTTGTTTGCTGATACACTGATTAGATTAATCCACGTATAAAGTCTTGACTATTTGGTTTGAATATGCCTCATGATAACCAAGGATGAATGTTGGTTTTACGTAGCCATCGTTTCGAACATGCTGGTTCAACCAGCACGCCTTTACTGTATTAATGTGGCATTGGGTGAAGAAAGACTGAAAATAATTGGGGTGTGTATTTTGGTACTTACTTGCGAGCTTTTTGTACTTGTATTTTTAAAAGTGGGTTTGATTTTGATCTTGGTAAGTTCAAGGAGATACCTACCTGTTAAACTCACTCCTTCCCCACACATGTACAGAAAAAAGTCTGAAAGAGCCGATGGCTAATATTTGGACTATAAATATCACCCTTTATTATCCCTTTATCTTATATTGCTTCAAAGTTTGGCATAGACAAGCACGTGACAAAGTGGGCTGGAACAATACATGACATTAAAGTATGACTTGGCGTGTGTCAAAGTGTTTTTGCACATTTATAATTGTAGTCCAGTAGTATGCACATACTATGTAGCATCCTAAAGATTAAAATACGTTGGAGGTTGGCAGTATAAACGGTCTTTGTTTCAAACTCGGCTACGTCTTTGGAGGGATGCATGCTGTGCTCCTAAATGAATGCGAATCTTATTGACGAATGAAAAATGTGAATTTCCTGATGCCATAATGAATGCCGAATTTATTGATAATCAAAGTCGCTCGAATCCCATGAAATACAAAGTTAAACTTTTTTGACTTGGTTTGAAACTGATGTTGATGGTATTTATTCTAAAAAGTGGAAATTTTTGAAAGTTGCAATAGTCTAAGGCTATGAATCCCAATTGATGACATTGAAATGAAATATTATGTTTTGATTAGCCTGGGATGCTTTGTCTAATAAAAATGCAGTTTTTCCTATTTTCGTAGTAAATAAATTTCAGGAATGTTTCCTCGTGTTGAATTCACCTTCCATCCCATCCCATCCTTGGAGCCAGATGTAATAAAAATTGTTAAGCTTAATTACACTAGGGATTATTATTACAAACAATTATTGACGCAGTGACTTTGATTCACCTTCATTTAAGCTTTGTATGTAAAAGTGCAAAACGGACAATTGCTAATTGCTTCATTATCACAATACATATATGGTCTCTAATCCAATGGCAATACAGAAGGCAATGGATTTATGGCTAAAAATAAAAGCCATCTCTCTCGTACACAATAGTTTATGACGTGAGGAATTGACAAATGATTTGCATCACTTGAAACAGATTTTACAATCAGTTACCAAACCGTTATATAAGTCCAAAGAGCAGAGAGCACCTTGTACTTGAGAAATTTCGACACCACCACTTTGCTCAAACATTCAGGTAACCCCGTTAATCCGGGATTATACGTGTAATAAATAACCAAAACAATGGCCATTCTTTCCCTTTTATTACTTAACCAATAAAGGTATAATTTAGCAAACGGGCAGTTTGATTAGTAAAGTGGCTCTTCGACTCTCATCCATGATAACCATTCAGCGTAATGATAACCCAACCACGATAAAATTGAATTCATTGGATGGGTATAAAAACGGTTCCAAAACCCCTTCCAGACTCACCTTGCTGCTTCTACCTTTCAACCTTTCACACTTTTCAAGAAATCCATTGCAAAAATGAAAGTTTTGGCCATCCTCGTTTTGTGCGTGGCAGTTGCCTCAGCTGGAAGAATAACTCACACAAATTGCGGTTAGTTTTTTAACTAGATACGTTTTTACTTTATTAATTCGAATCCGTTTGTATCTCACTTTAGCCAGCCAAGGTGTCCTTCACGAGGTGAGGATTGATAATCACCCGGACGCTGCCACTGCCACCATGCAACCAGGAACGCAATATAGATGCCATGGAGATATTACCCCCCGAAACACTCACACTGGCCTCAAATTGAAAGTCACCGTTACCTATCTCGGAATCCCCATTGTAATTATTGATACTACCCTTCCAAACTCTGCAGTTACTGGTGGGGCCCGGTACACTGTTTCCTTTAACGTCACACCCAACGATCAAATCTCCGGAAGCACTGTTCCAATCAAGTAGGTTGAATGTATTAAAAAATACCGGTGAAGCAGAGATATTTAAACTAAACGAAAAACTTTCAGGATGGAGACTGCCGGTGAGGCTGCCGGTGCCGTTATTGAGGGTTGTGGAACAATCCAAGTTCGCATCCAATAGGTTTCCAATCCCTTTATTCCTTTCTTTAAACGAATTTAGGCAATGAGTTTAAAAGAATAAATTTTATTGGCATCATATTTAATTGTGTATTTATTATTCGTACAAGTGGTTGGTAAACGTTTAACAAATATTTGAAGAAACTTATATACTAAAAGGCGTGATGGGATACGTAGAAGAATGGTGTCATCAGAATTTTAAATGGCTGTTGTAGAACATGAACCAGACACGTTTTACATATGTATATAGGGCGTTGACACGGAAGATTAGAAATTCCAGATATCTGTTGCATGAAAATATTTGTCTAATCGATATTTAATATTTTTTTTAAAAAAGAAGCTAAATGCTAGTCTACGATACACGTTTTACGTAAATCATTTCCAGTCTTGAAATCATTTTCAAATCTCAGAGGTGTTTTGAGCTAATTTATCCTGGAATATAAAGTGTTTTGATACTTTTCAAAGCAGAGTGGCAGGAATTGAGACTAAAATGTGTCATATTATGACACAACAAAAAACTTTAGTTGAAACCAGACATTTTTTTAAATGATTCGTTCTCAGGATGATAAGGAAGCGCATGGAATTTTTTTGCGTTGTGAAAATTTAGAATGGACATGACAAATAATTCATTATACATTCATGTCCAATAATGACAACACGACCGACATGTGTATTACACGAGTCCACCAACTTGTTCGTCTGGAATCATTCTAATTACAGCAGAAATTCGCAAACCTTTGCATCAAGTGTATCAGTGAATATACAAGTGTTGCAAATGGTCTTTTGATGTGAATTTGATGTAATTTGTAAGGTGAGATTTAGGTTTTGTTCGGCATATCTGCTTGTTATAGTATTAAATAAAATATTATAATCAGTGCCAAACGTGTTTTAAAATATGTAGAGTTAGTAGGTAATGAAATTAGTTTTTTATGGTATAAGAGTTTGGAGAAGATGTCTCAAATAAGATTACAGCGAGATAAATTGTGCATTACTACTACAAGACTGGTAAAGTTTTGTTGTTGTTATACCACACATTACAATACACAGTTTCATTTGAGAATTTGAAGCGAGAGGTTGGTGGGCTCTTTTAATTCTGTATCATTTAAGTCATTTAAGCAAGCGTAACTTTTACTGAATGGAATTGGAATTTAAGGTTGAGTTTCGTCACGTGGTGCTTAGCTCCACCTCCCATGTGTTTTAAATGGTACAGATTTTTTGATTAAACTCCTAGTATACTGGTTAATGATATTTGGAATCAGTTAGCGTGTTCGTAAGATAATTTCATTGCGATCAATTCCCAGGGAGCAGATTTTAGAGTTTGGGCTTAAATTTGTCAAATTCTTCCAAAATGCAGAAAAATAACCATATGCATCAATTGCACAGTTTCGTGTTAATGAGTAACATGGAAAGGAAAAGGAGTGCATTGTTATAAAGCTGAAAAGAGGAGTGCTAGTTAATCCAAGTAACACTAAGAATCAATGTCGGCCGAGAACGAAGAAACGTAACTTTTCCTGGCCAAGTTCTAATCGTCGCCAACATTTCCGACCAAAGTGGGGCAGCGGATGGGATTCGGGACGCTCTACTAACCGCTACCTGAATCGATAGTTTGGGGACACTTATTCTGGAACCACTGCAGAGGAGCGACGTGGGACACTGGGGGAAGCATCTCAAGTTTCTGTGGTGCCCTGGAACTTACAAGGTGGGCGGAGCAATCATAAACTTTTCTCACATCAACCAAGGCTTTGTCTCTTCTTACCTCGACGTAAAAGGAATAGTGCAGAGCCACCCTACTACACCATTGTTTTCTTATGGTAATCTCTTCCCATTATAACCATCCTACTCTCATTCAACGTGGATCGACTTAAATAATTCCTTCACTGCTTCACGACTAACCAATAAGGAAGTTATTTCTCTTCTACCATTTCTACACCTTATCAAATACACTGTCGTTTCTTTACTTGTCATGTCATTCCAAGTTGTTGACTCATGTGATCTTGTAACAATTACTGCGAAGTTAAATGACAATACTTACACATTATTAAATTTCCCATCTATACTTGTTCATTCCAATCCGTTGGCTTGTGTCATCTTGTAATAATTACTAAAAGGTTAAGTTATTTTATATACTTACATATTATCAAATATCCCATCTTTGATGGAGCTGTGAAACGGTTTGAAGTTTATGGGTGCTAAAAATTCTAGTTACCGTTTTGGAAAAACTTGACGTCCAATTCTCCCTAACGAATTGAACTTGTTAACTATACTTTTGGAGCAAGCATGCAAGAGTTGGTTATAACATATGCAAAGGATTTTTGTGAAAAAAATTTATAGCTTCAAAATAATCCAGTTTTAAAGAGTTGTCACAAGTTTATTTAAACACTGTACGGGGGTGTCAGGGCGACATACCATACCGTGAGCTAATCATCTCGTTATTGT
>JAQIWQ010000309.1:0-19240 GCA_034695825.1 Folsomia inoculata | reverse complement strand
GGACAGAAGTGTAAACCATTTCCATTGTTGTTCAATAAATATCTTCATATTTATTGCTACCAATTCACTTCCGAAGTCTCGACCATTTTCTTTGAGGGGAAATACACATCATCCCAGTCTTATCAAAAACCGGAGTTATCGTTTTCTGCTTTGTCGGTGGAGACGACGAATCGTTTTTAGCAAGCTAGGCTTCTAAGTTGTAGGGTTTTCCATTCATCTATTCACGTTAGCATAGAAAACCCCTACAGAATATATAGTGAGGGTAATAAATAATTGCTTACTATATAATAGTAGGTAGTAAACTATTCCATCCAGCAAATGACAAAGTTATGCAAATGGGAACCTCTTTCGGACTTACACGCGATAAGTTGATGGTTAAAACATATTATAACATATTTAACACAAAGTTCATGAAAAGCTGTAAGACTTATTTTAACCCATCGACTCACATTACACAAATATGCAGATTCCAACAAGCTTCCTATTTCAGACTAATGGAATGAAATACATGTTAGTAAATGTTTTCAGACAAAGAACAAACATTCGCGAATATAATCTCGACCGATTCATGAACATACTTTCATATACGTTTGCCTACACCAAATTCCATCAGCACTTTTTGCATGAAAACTAACGCTGGCAGATTCTTGTGAGGGGAATTGAAGTGGATAACCTACTTGAAGCGAGTTAAAATTAAGTCCAAAAGTATATTAATTGCATAACCCAGAGAAGCACTTGAACTACATCAAGATATTAAACAACCCTTGTGCATAATATCCGAATTCACATTCACATGCATATTCAAATTCAAAGAAGTGTAATAAGCTCTGGATGAATATATTGTCAAATGACTTCGGATGTATTTCACCAACTTATCTGTAAATTGGTTGTTGACTTGAACTGTAATTTACAGTATGGGCTCCACTTGAAATGAAGCAGATCTTATTCTGATGACAGATAGTAATCCATTTTCCATTTTAATTGCAATATGTCATATGTGTTTACGTATATGCCAAAATACCAATTTTGTAAAAAATATAAGGCGTTGACATTGCAGCAATTTTTTTTGCATTGGGCGAATCCCTTGACATAATTTCTTGCTAATATTAAAATTAAGTGGGAAAGTGCATCTGAATTATTAGACAAGATGAGGAACGAAACCAAGAAGTACTTTGAGCCTGGCTTCAATTAAAGTTAAAGTTAAAGCGTCGTTTTACATCGAATGGACTCAGGGAGCACCTACTTTTCAGGGAGCACCTGCTTTTCAGCCATGATGCCACCTAGTTCTGGTTATGGTCAATATGGTTCTTTACTACTAAAAGAAATGGTGTGGTAGTGGGGCTGTGAAACTTGGTCTTCATTTATTTCCAATAATATATGCTTCTCTAATTCAATTCAAATCAAAACAATTAGGTTAACACGTTAAGTTAGCTTGCAAGCATTACATATATATATATACTATGTTCTTCTAGAAAAAATAGTGGTTTATTCCTGTACGCACAGACTCAATAATTAAAACATAACATAGACTAGGCATTCCGGGATTAGCACACATTAAGTTAAGAATTTGTTCCACCCTTCGTTCTTTCAAGGCTTTGGTAGAGATTGTCGGTTTCTTAATAAGCTTTCAAGCTTTTCAAATATAAATTTCTCCACATCTTCAAATCTCCCTTCAGTTTCTTGTGTTTCAAACTGTTGTATAGACAAATGTTTACGAATGGCTTCTAGTCTTAGTAGTTGTTCGTCTAGGGAGAAAGATTCCTTGGTATCGTTCATGGCTTGGACTAATAACTTTTGGCTTTCTAGAAAAAGTAACATTTCAAAACAATATTTACTCCAAATCAGAACTCTAAATGTGTAATACAAAAAAGAAAATTACTTTTCCAATGCAGCACGGCCTTTTCAAGGATGCTTTCTAGTACTCTGGTTGATCCAGTTTCATTTCTAATAGGCTGAGATAGAGAATCTTCGTTATCACTATTGTTTCTTGTGAAGGTAGAATTTTTTTGTTTAAATCCATAGATAACAGGAATTCGGAGCACTGGTTCCGTCAATTGTTCATTAGATTTTTTTTGTTCTGCAACAATAAATTTGGATAGTTGATTAGTAATACTGAAATAAATGACCACTATTACTACTACTTTAAGTTTTACTGTCTAACGCTGTACCTGAACCTCGATGCTGTTGGTTTGCAGATTTGATATCCCCTGCTACAGGTACATATTTAGGGTATCTGATATACATCGGTTTGGCCAATAAATTTGTCCCCTGGATATCTGAAGATACATTCTCAACGCTATCCATTGAATTTGAAGGAACTGCTTGAATTTGATGACTACATATAACATCCGCATTGTGCTCTCGCTCTGATAATAGTAACGTCCAAATCAATTATTCAAATACACAAGAAAACGCTGAATGACATAGATTACTAGATCTTTCTGCAATACTGCTAGGCCGAAGTCCAAGACTTTGCAGAAAAGAAGCTTGTGCATTGTCAATTTCAGACACTGTTGAACTGGAGGTGCAGAAATCTTCGTTTTCTAGCCGACTACAAATTTTGGGCAACCATACTTCCCTCAGTTTCAACGGTGGCACTGTTCCTCCTTCACTCCGACACAGCGCCTTTACTTCCAGTCCTGAGACAAATGTGAAAATTTTAAATTAGCGTTTAACCATTTTAATCGCTTGAAACAATTTAACTTACCCAACTTTTCTTCTGGCGTGACAAGTCCAAGTTGATCCAAGAAATTTAACTGCTTCCTCCTAATTTCGTTGAGAATTGACTGCGCTTCTTCTTCCTTTGCGACAAAATATTCAATTGTTCTTCGTGTAAAACTTTCCGCCATCATTAAACTACTAGTGTGTTGATCACTGCTCACGTTTTCAACGGATGAGGACTTTTCAAGACATTCGATTTTCGGGATGTCGGGCTCACCATCATTTATGGGAGGAGAAGTTTCCGTACACGTTAAAGAGAGACCACCTTTGTCATCTTTTAGCCGTCTAGTATTACATTTTTCCACACCCTGCACCAGTTTACGATCACAGTCATCATCCTCAAGGATAATTCCTGTTGTCAACGGATCAGAAACCGGGATAGACTCGCTTTTACTCAAGTACGCAATAGAAAACTTTGACGTCGGGGATAACCGGTTTTTCTGTTCAGTCAAGGATTCAACTCGATTCGCCTGCAATGATTGTGACATGGACAAATCGATAGCGCCAAGTTCCTTCTCGGTACTCACTACACATTCTATTTGTCTATTTACGCCGAGGGATGTTTCATCACGAGATTCCTCACCGAAATCACCTTTGGATGTTTCCAGATTCATGGCGAATTTACGTTTCTTCTCCAATACAGATTGAATTTCACTGGTAGACGACCTTGAATTTGGCGAATAATCCTCCAGAGGTACGTTTTCACCGGAAGAACCGGACCCGTCAGAAGGCTCCCAGTGTCGTTTCTTCGGAAGCAAAAAGTCTCTTTTCGCACTCATCTCACTCTGAGATTTGTGTCGAGGTCGTCGACCAACATTTTCTGGACCAATCCTAAAAGTACCACCACCACTAACGCGGTCTAGAACATCCACAAATGGGGAGGATCTCTGCTGAACACTTCGAAATTGTGATGAAACAGGCTCAAGGGCATCCGCTGGTGACAAAGACGTCCGAGTTGGGTTAGAATGAGCTCTGACTGGAACATTTTCATCGTCTTCACTAGAATTTAAGTTGGAGCGGCTATTATTGAGGTCCCGAAAGTGCTGGATTTTGGTTGAACTTGGAGAGTGAACACTCATTGGACGGTGGTCCATACTACTTCTGGAGGATGATGCTCTGGACGTTTCATAGTCACGACGAGGTGACGACAAAGTCCTGACTGGAGAGCGTGAGATGCTTGTTGATGATGGCGATAGACTTTCTCCACGAACCGCGGAAGATGTTGAGGATTGTAGTCGCAGTTGTGGGAACAAGGCAGACAACGACAGTGGATGGTTCTGTAGAGATGGTGGTGATGGCAAACTCGGATCCACGACTCTGCATATAAATATGAAAGAACTAAGACTTTATATGATTGACAAAATACCGACATAAATTCATTCAGGCTCCAAGTGTTTTTCCCGTAAACACATCAAATTCGGAACACATTGCTTAACATGAGTTGAGTAATGCAGACATTCAACTTCAACCATGTATTCATGTGCATGTCTATTCATTGTTATTTTATTCAAGCAGATAATTGCACATGCAATCGAGATGATGGAGTGAAGTTGCACGAATGACCTTGGCATTAATCTGTAGTTGTTGATGTCAATGTCAGTATCTATCCCTGTCTTAGTATTGAAAACGATATGGTCCCCACCAAATCATATACCAAAGACGTTAAAAATTGAACAGAACAGAACAGAACAGATCAGTTACACAACTCCAATACATCACTCACTGCTACAAATTCTCATTGCATGCATGTGCTAGTCATGTGCATGAATAAAGTAACACTTAACATTATGCAATTATTCCACGAATAAAAAAATGTTAAAGTGTTATACTAATTGTAAATACACATTCTCAACATTTTTCAGTCACAGTACAAATTTAGTTTTTACACTTTAATATATAATGCATACCCTTTGCTATTGTGGACACCACCGGGCGAAGCATACCCATGAGGATTGTGTTGCTGCAAATGATTCGGCGACTCTTGGTGTCTCCAGGGGTTTGAATGATAGCGACGACTACCAGCCCCAGCAGAATCTTGTTCAACAAATTCAGGGCTCTCCTCGACAATACCGTGACCATGTGTTATAGACGCAGAACTAGGCCACGTTGATGTGTAACTGCCTCCTCCCTGTGGAGAATAGTAGGGCACCAAATGATGTGGAACGAATGGGATAGTTGTGTGATGGTGATGGGAGGATGAAGACTCATTGTCGACGACATGACCAAAAGTCCTACTACCATAGGATGATGAGATTTCATACTTATTATTTGGCGAAGATCTATCTTCCACGTGACTGATTGTGTACACCATAGAGTTCTACCAATACCAATTAAGATGAAAAATCATAACATGCTGTATCTTTCGACCGTTCAAAATTATTATATACCTTTCTACCACCTCCAATATGATGAAGCGACATGGGGGCTACAGTTACAACAGGTGGTTGAGGTTGTACATGGATATTAACTTCAAGAGATGAGCTGCAACTGGGATCTAAATATCCACCACCACCATGCGACATGGACGCCTTTCTTGGTGACGTTAGTGGACCGCGCGTCAAAGCCAATGGACTCCCTTGGCCTTGGCCGTGACCTTGACGAATCCCCATAGGCGAACAATACTTTAACAGCAAGGGCTGATTTCCTCCACCCCCTCGTAATATATTAACCCCACTACTGTTTGCTCTAGGACGAACATATTTAATAGGTGGTATAGTTTCCGGAAGTGCAGTTGGTTCATTTGTTTTCGGAGGAACAAGAGGATCCGTTGGAGGACATCTCGGTAACTACAAACACAATCAAAATCACAATCCCATCTGACTACATCTATTCCACAACTACCTACCTGCGTCTCTCCAGACGGCAATCTGGCCACGGTCGCCTCAACACTATCCTCTGGCGGAGGTGGCCTCGCCATCCAATTAAAATGCCTCTTATGAACGGGCAATCCCCACCGATCATATTCTGCAGATTGTGCCCACAACGTTTCAGAACAGTCTAGACAAACAACCGCTAACGGATTATTCCCCAACGTTATACTCCCTGGTTGTCGCGTTTTAGACAAAAACGGAAACTCCTGCAAACAAAACCCAAACCAATTAAATACCAATACTACCCACACGCTTATTCCCACCACCTACCTGAAATGGCAACGCTCTCACCCTCTTCCGATAAGTCTCTACTCCACAAACGGCACAAATGAATTTATGAATAACATATTTCCTCCCATGTGGATTCTGTGCCTCCTTCTTCCCTTCATAACAATTCCATTGAGACTCTAACAATGCGTTGCAAAATGCACATAAATAAGTCGATCCATTCTGATTAAATGCATTATATTGATTGTTCTGATGATTATGTGGATTAATTGGTGTTTGATGAGTTTGTAAGAATGGATAGAATGGAGTAGAGAGATCATTGGGCGATCTTGGTCTTGAATCCACAAGGGCTGCCCATTCCTTTGAAGATGGTGTCCCACATGTGAAACAAGTCACTGTCAACGTATCACCACCCCCACCTCCACTGTTACCCCCACTATTACCACCACCACCACTACTACTACCACTAGCACCACTTTTCGAACTATAGGAAGAATACATTCTCCCATGTAAAATAGTTAAAAATTGAATAAAATACAATAAAATTACATAATTATGACATAAAAAATGTAATATCTCAACTCACGCACGAGTTGGATATTAATGAAATGTTACATAAACATACCACCACCACCACCACCACCAACTCTGGCTGAATTGGTGTTGACTAGTTTTCTCCGGTTCTTTCTCCTCTGAAAAACCCACCGCCAAACAGTCGACTAAAAAACAGACCACACTCATCTGTTTGCTGATCGTTTATTCAAGTAAAATGACATAAATTACATTTCTTTAAATCACATTCAAATTAGTAAAATATTTAAAAAATCTCTTTAAAAAAGGTGTAAAAGATGGTTTACGGATGTCCCATCTGCAGTGAAAGGTTGGATCGACTTCCAGGGGCACAGTCAGGACAAAATAAAAATGAAGAAATTCACATTTCTTCTACACCGTAAATAAACAATTTAGTAAAATAATTCAACTCTATTTTACATCTTTTACATTGTTTGTTTAGATGTGGACACATTTTTCACACTTTTTGTATTCAAAAGTGGCTGACGTAAGTTTACCATTTTGCATTTTCACTCTCGATATAATTCTTGATAATCCAATTATTATTCCTTTATAGTGGAAGTATTGCAACCAGTAAACAATGTCCTTGCTGTCGAAAACCTGTTCCTGGTCTCAAAACACTGCCCCTCTATCCAGATCGGTATGATGTGTCTCTAGATGACTCAACCCTTCAGGATAATAACTCCCCTAGTTTGTGTGACCATTCACATTTCATAAACCAACTTAGCTCACTTAAAAAAGTCACGGAAGGTCTTAGAGATAAAATTACAGAGGCGGAAGAACTTTTAGAGATTCAAAAGTATGGACATTTGACATTTATTGATTTATTGAGGAAGGATAAAATTTAATGGTATCTTCTTATCCTCAGGGACATTAGTAAAGACCACAGAATCAAGTACGACAGGGAAAAGGAACGTTCGGAAACATACTTGTTCCAGTGGAAGCAAGCAGAGAGCTATAAATCGTATGGGGAACAACAGGAACGAATGTGTACTGATGTAACGGAAAAACTTAAACAGTATGAAATGTATGTACTTGCAACATTTTTACATTTCTCTAATACTTTTGCTAAAATATTGTTTGTGAAACAAGTATAAATTAGTATAAAGGGCAAATGTTTTTTTTATAGAATTGACGCTTTGGTGAAGAATGTAAAACAAGATGTAAAATATGAACTGGAACGTTACACCTCATCTTGTAATACCAACTCGTTGGAGAAACTGCTAGAAATTCATCACGTCATCAAAGAGTAAGTGAATAAACTAAAATTAACATTTCCAATCATTTTAATTTGGCATTTTTTTAATTGGTCTTAACTTTAACGCGGTTATGTTGTTTTCAGTGAATACGACTCTGCTACAAAGAAACTTGGCGAAGCACAAGTAAAACAGGAGAATGATAGACATGAAATTGCACGATTACGTAAAAAGTACAACGATTTGCAAAAGGCATATCGAGAACTGGAAGGTGTCCATTCAAACTGTTCCAACTACAGTTTTGTGACGGGAACTACACCGAAATCCAGTAACAAAATTGATCTCAAGGTATGGCTAATAAACTACTAATTAATTAGGTGCTAACTAATAAACTAATGCGTTACCCTCCATCCATCAGGTAATGGACAACAACAGTGGAACACCCCTAGTTCAAATAAAGCCAAGTAAATCAAACCTTGGCAAACATAGTGTTGATCTCGACTCGGACATTTTAATGCAGCCTTTTAATAAAACGAGAAAGCTTCTTTCAAAACGAGGACTGGATAAACCACAGACGGAAACACAAGCTCATTCATCCAACAGTCAAAGTCAAGATGAAGGCAAGGAACATTCTCCCAAGAAATTAAAAACTGGAAGCTCGTCTCAATCCAGCCAAATATCCAAATCCAAGAAACATTTCCCATCGTCCTTCGAAATGAAACAACAACAACCGTCTTCATTGATCAATTCAAATGCGCTCAAAGGCAACAAGTCTCAAAACGACCACAACCAAACAATCGATTTGGATGACAGTAGTGATGATGTATGTGTAATCTCAACCAATGTTTTGCATAACACTCTCATTTTAGCTGATTCTTGTTCTTTACGTTTACTTTTGCAGGATCTTCCATTGAGAGGAAATTTACCCGGTGTCAAAATCGAAACAAGGCATGCTCAACCGAAGGCGGCTAGGCAATTCACGTTTAAGAAGAAATTTTAAGTTAAAGGACGCAAATACATCCCATCCACTTGTCTGATTGTCAGACATTGATTTTTTATAACTATACTATATAGCTGAAAGACCTGTAATTAATTAAATTGCAATAATCATTTATTCATTTATACCTTTCTCAAGTTCCTGCCATTCATGTTCTAATAAAAGAACCTGAATATGTATTCAGGGTACATACATGTATACACAAGCATCATTCCATACATTGCTTGCTCTGTTCCATTCTCCTGCAGCAGAGTTAACTAGACCCCCATCTAATTTATGGCTATTTTTAGAGCACTTAGAGTTCGGAACTCGGTGCATGCATCGTATATATGATGTCTGTCGAACATTCGAAATTCGTTGAGCTGAAACCACATGGTTTTCGTCTTTTACTAACCACGGTGTGAAGGTGGGCGTGGACAATTCATTTCCATCCAACACCATGGGTGACTATGACCTAATCCGACGCATTGTCGATGGGGAATTTCCCCCTGAGCTAGTAGATAATGACCACAAGGGCGCAGTCAGTGCCCTATTCTTTACGCGGATGGAATGTAGTGGGGTCGAAGTAGAAGAGCTGCTTCGATCTGCAAACAACGACGATATAAGTCGCGTTTACATGTTCAAGCAATTCTTCCGATGGGTACCCCTCCAAGAGGAAGAGCTCAATCGTAAGTCAAGTCAAACACCATCATGTTCGCATTACTCAAATGATTGACCTTATGACCTACAGGATACCGAAAAAGCTCTGGAACATCCTTCATCCTCCGAGAAATTGGCAGAGCAGCCTCCGCGCAGAAGAACCTCAAAGAAGCTCTAAAGTACTACAACTTGGCTGTTGCGTATGGCCCCTACCAATACCATCCCAAAAGATCAGAAGATACCCTTTCAAAGCAATCCGTGCTAGACGAAGAATTCTCTAGAGATTTTGTTCAGACAATGGCTGAAAGGTCAGAGATCCTACTCCAAGTTCGTGGTGGAGAAGAAGCTCTTCGAGATGTCAATTTCTTGTTAGGACTTCTCGGCAGTGGTGAGCATTACGTGAATGCACTTTACTCACAAGTTATAATAAGTTGAGATTCATGAATCTCATTCATAATTACTGTACCCAACCCCAGTGGGGAACTACGAGGACCCAACACCCTTCGTCAAAACTATGGTGGAACGATTAAAGGACACCCAGACAAAGTGTCTCAAATTTCTCGAAGAAAAGGCCTGCTTCATGCTCGAACTTGCCAGGGATTCTGTCGAAGAAATGGAGAGACGTCGCAAATACAAGAATTTGCTTCTGTTCAGAGTCAAAAAACCACATCCAACTATCCCCGGTAAGTGTCAGTCTGAGACTTACAAATCAAAACGACTTACAAAAAGTCAAAGACTTACTTATTTGTAAAGTCCAAATTTTATCACCCGTCTTCTAATCATTTAGCGGCCGAGTCATTCGTTGACATCAAGGAGGACCCTATCAAAGGGCGCTGCCTCGTCCTCAACAGGGACATTCCAGCAGGTAAACCTCACAAGAGAAAATTAATCTCACTTTTGCATCCACCAAAATAATTGCATGATATTTTGCATATGATGTATTAATTAGGGACGACAGTTGTAGTAGAGGAACCATTTGTTAAAGTTCTCAAAAACGGACTGAAATTCGACATGAGTCATTGTCACTACTGCCTTCTGAAAATACGTGGAGGTGGTGGAATCCCATGTCCCACTTGCGTCTTTGTAATAAACCCCATAAATTGTGCATACGTAAACTATATTCACAACATTAAATCTACCTTTGTAGGAAATTTACTGTAGCGAAACCTGCCGTGATGACGCTTGGGGAAAGTACCACCGATACGAATGTCCTTGTCTTCCATACCTCCACTCATCCTCAACGCCACGTTATATCCATCTGGCATTTCGTATCGTTTGCATTCTCGGTAAGCGCTTTACAGACTTTCCTACGTTTCAGTGTAATTTCATTTCACTTATTCTAGAATTTATTTCAATAAGTATATTAATTTAATTAACCTTATTCTACATTAATAATTCCAGGCCCAAAAGAGCTCTACAGACTTTTCATCACTAAAGACCCAAAATATTTTCATCATAAAGGAAAATACGAAGGCGTCCTCTTGTTGGGATGTGCACCAGGGAATGGGACCTATTCTTCAACCTCTTACCTCCCAATTTACCACCTCATTTCCCACGCCCCACGCAATGAGGTGGAATACATTACAAATATCATACAAGGACTCATCTTTGCCCACGTGTTGGAAACTTTGTCATCTTTCTTTGATCAGCCAAAGTATTACACAACTATTTCCTCCATTTTCTTCAAAAATAACTTTTTCCAAATCCTTTCCAGATATCTCGAAACACATCCCCGAGAGTACTTTCGAACCTTTATCGCCAGCATAATCCTACACCATATGGAGAACATTCCTCCAAATTCTATCGCCGTGGACGAATTGGTCGGACTTGAAGGGATCAGCCTCCTCGTAAAGGAGCCAACCATTCTCCAGGAACGCATAAGAGGACTGTCGCGTCCACAAGTTGCATCTGCAACATACGCGCTGTCCTCCCTCATCAACCATTCTTGCGACCCAAATGTTACACGTCTACACGACCTTACCCAAGGACGTATGGCCCTTGTAACACTTAAAGGACTCAAAGCTGGAGAAGAACTCCTCACTTCGTATACTAAAATCTTCCTCCAAGACGACACCCAAGAACGAAAGGATTATCTTCAAGTGAGTCAAATTCTAAACTCTACTAATGTTTTTCCACAAGTCCTTATGCGATAATCCTAACAGGCCACCTACAACTTTACATGCGATTGTATCCCATGCATACAAAAATGGCCAATTTTAGCAAAAGTCTCCGAAACAGAGCCACGCTTCTGCTGCTCCCCTTGCATCCGAAAATTATCCACAGGGGACAAAGCTTCACCTGCTTTTGCGCGATGTATCCTGGACAAAAAGGTCAATTCCACTCCACTCTCCATCTTAAATGCATTTCTTAAAATACAACCACCGTATTTTACAGGGATTTTGCCGAAGTTGCAAAAAGGGATCGTCCCCAAACGCATTACGAGACGGACTTGACCAAAGGATTGAAGCATTTTTCGAAGCATATGAACTCATCCTCAGAAATAAACCTTTAGACGCCATTCGACTAATTGGACCTTGCGCACAATTCTTTCAAGATAATGTCTGCCCACCCTACAATAAAATATACATGAGTCAAGACCTTCTCAAAACCGCATTAGACCTTGTAATCCACTATTCAGTCCCTAGAACATGATCCTATATTATTTAAGTGCATAAAACTCTGTGCAAACGTTTAATGATAAAGAATTAGGATCACAAATCTTGTTAAAACTGTCATTTTTAATATATCAACATTGATCAATCTATCATTCATTATTATCGTCATCTTCTGTCTATCCACAATTTTAACAATAAATAAACACTTTGTATTAAACTATAATTATTAGCAATAATGTTTGAAAAGTATCATAAAGGGAGAACATTTTAATTCATTTATAAACTCGGTTGGGTAGTGTTTGGTGGGTTTAAAAGCTTTTGCCCTAGTTCATACAACTAATTTCTACACACATCACATATGGGTCGAGTTTTTGTACTGCACAGAATTCAACCACACCCACCCACCCACCAGACCACTAATATTTCATAAAATTTAACATACATTTTTTATACTAAAAGCCATAAAGTCATTGCAATTCCTTCAATAATGGATATAATGAGATAATTTTGACCTGATGAATGATGGCCTTGTACTACTAAAACTAATCACCGTTCGTCATTCATTCATGACTCGTATAATACAGAATAAATAAGAGACCTACCAACATTTAAAAGAAACAATGAGTAAATAGTAAAAAATTATATAATTTGTCAAAAAGTAACTAATTATCAAAGAGTGAGTGGTTTAGTATTGAGGATTACTTTTTCTTTGGGGCAGCTTTTTTGGGACTTGCAGCCTTTTTGGGTTTTGAAGCCTTCTTTGGTTTCGGAGACTTTGGCTTCTTAGGGGATTTTGAAGCCTTCTTTGCTGCTGGTTTCTTGGTCTTGGTTGCTGCCTTGGCCTTTTTCGCCGCTGGTGCCTTCCTAGCTGCGGAAGGTGCTGCTGAAGGTGCAGCGGGGGTTGCGGCGCCAGCGCTATCACTGGAGGGCGCAGATGCTGCGACCCCTTTCTTGGGCTTTGTTGCAGCTTTGGTCTTAGGCTTCTTGGGGGATGCGGATGCCTTTTTGGCTTTCGGTTTGGCTGCAGCCTTTGCTTTCTTGGGGCTTCCTGGTGCTTTGGCCTTCTTTGGGCTGGACGCCTTCTTGACCTTTTTCGGTTTAGCAGCAGCTCCTGCACCGCCACCACCACCACTGCCAGATTTGGAGGCAATACGGAAGGATCCATTGGCTCCTTTTCCCTTAACCTGAGTTAAGATTCCCTTGGTCGTTCCTGACTTGAGGTAGCGACGAATGAAGGGGGCCAACTTCTCGGCGTCGACCTAAAAGCAAAATATGTAGGACCAAATTAGTATCATGGAAGATACACACCAACACCAACGTATAGGAAATTTTCGACACTTGTCGAAACATTAAATAACGCAACATGCTGACATGTTGATATACAATACACATTTAAGTATACATGCACACTTATGCACTGAAACTCACCTTGTAATTATCATGAATGTATTTCTTAATCGCCTTCAAGGATGACCCACCCCTTTCTCCCAAACCCTTAATAGCTCCATTCACCATCACCGCCACCTTGGGATGATCCGACGTGGACGCCTTCGCCCTTGGCTTCTTTGGCGATTTAGGTTTTGGCGTTTTAGGCGCTGCTGCTGCTGCTGGCTTCCTTCCTGCCGCCTTCTTCTTCGGCGCGGCTCCACCTGCAGGCGCTGCAGCTACTGGAGTAACATCGGCGTCAGACATGTCAAATGTTGCTTAAATATCTGCGAAAGAAAAATCAAATTTCGGTTAAATGAAAGTCAAGCCAGGTGAAGTCAAGGAGTCATCCTCCTTCCCCACAACCAACAGCTTCCCACCCCCATGTAATGATAAGTGCTTACCGTTTTCTAACTTCAAGAGCAATGTTGCACCTCCAATTCAGAAATGTATTATGAGCCATGCAAACACTCGTGCTGTAGTTTTGTTCAAGGAGCGGACGTGACAGAAGCGGTTGCAAGTTTAGCCAAACTCAACCACAGAACACAACTCTCTTCTCGCAATCCATGTGTTTCTTCCCCCACTTTCGCTCCCTCCTTCTCCTCCCCCACCCATAACCCTTGACCTCTATCAATGCCAACCTCTTCACCCTCTATCTGGCTCTCACCTCCCGCAAACCCCACCCCTCTAGCTTTACCCCTTCTGAACCCACACGCCTCCAAAGAGACCAACGCCATACTTTTTACGCATAGTTTTCCCACTTTAATTAAAACCACACCCTCCCCCAAATACTTTTTATCCCCCAAAATTCCTTCAAATCACCTCAGAACTCTTGGCTAGAGACCCACCAAAAAATATTTATCCTTAATTCAACCCCACCCCGAAAAAACCACCCCACATTTCATCATCCTGACACAAATCCCACAACCAGCAAATCCCTATCTCAAACTTTGAAGGGGTGTAGCAACCACACCCGTGTAGGCAGTAGGACCAAATTTTACAGACATATGCTCAAGGGGTGTGGCTAACTGTGGGTCAAGTTTCAACCAGGTGGGCTTATCCCGAAGGCCCCCAGAGGTCATGAAACATTACCCATGCTTAAAATGGACATGGGATTTTTGTGTATTTGCCCTGCAAGAGATTCCTAGTTGCATTCATTTAAAGGAGGTTGTGTTGTGATACAATGGATGGGGCACACCAAACTACCCACACCCCCAACTACCCATATTGGGGGTTTGTTTCAACCATCTGGATGGTTGTAGAGGGAACAATAAGTACCCCTGGGGAATCTTATTACCAATTTAATGAGTCTTTATTTATGAGGTTAAATGAGACTCGGAAGGAGTCGGGATTGACTTGCAGTATACAACCATGTAGTGAATAGGATAATATTCGACATGTCGACATTTATTGAAAATTTGTATGCAAGTCAGAGTACATGCATTGGTATTAATACAATTATTCATGTTTAAATAGTAAAGAAATGATTACATTTTAGACATTGCTCTTTGGCAATGTCGAAACATCTGGTCCTGAGAGAGTTGGACTGTTTGGTGTGGACATCATGGCCAGGTTGGATTTTGATAGATGGTGTTCCTGGAAATCTTGAATGCTCTTCCCCATCACTAATTGGTCAATCTTTGTAAATTCTTCATCATCATCTTGTTCCAGGTTACGCTCAGCTCGAAGTTCCTGTTCTGGAAAGTAGGCAGGCGTTTCAGTTTTCAACAGTGATTTCTTAAATGTCCTGAAATCAATATCAACATGAATCACTAATACAATTCTGCATAAAAATATTTTTTAATGGAAAAACTAACCATAGAATTGCTTGAATCGGCACCCACATGATGATGCTCAACAACATGAGGTATCCAATAAAAATAATCCACCATATTTGTTTAGGTGGTGGATCTTGGATACCTACATCTGTTGTGTTGTACACTGTTCCATGGTAGCCCCCCATAAACTGTTGAACAGCGTCCGTGACCAATATACCTGGGGGTCAATAACGCGGGACCTTAATTAATTTCACGTGAATAAATCATCAAAGTTTTGTTTTGACATTACCCAAAATAAGACAGGGTGTGATGAATTTCCAACACAAGAGGATGAACATATTTGGTCGACTCCCAGTCATCAGTTTGATATCGTACGAGAATCTACATATAATAAATTAGCGGACAGTGATAGGACAATGATATGAGCTTGACTTATTACTTGGCCAATCCATAGACCCAAGCGACCCCGACTGTTTCGAAAAATCCAATAATCAGAAGACTCCAGTTGGCGACAACTGTAAACAGATAACAATAAAGCTTTTAATCATATATGTCCTCACTCACTGACACCTCACTGAGACTCACATTGGTCAATAAAATCTAGGATGTAGTAACCCCAACCCCAGCAGAACATCATAGACAAGACGTACAAAGAAGCAACCACAATGCCTAAGAAAGCAATTTAATTAGCTCCCAAGAAATTCTGATATTTTACTATCTTCACTTACATGTGATGGCCCAACGTGGTAGTTTGATTAACTTCATGTCAACCAGAACAGCAATTGCTCCTTCCAACGTGCCGAAGCTGGAATCGATGCCCAACGTCAGAAGCATCAAGAAGAACATGATACTAAAAATCAATAATTACTGTACAATCTCAACTAAACAAATGGAGAAAATATGCAAAAACATGTTAAAACCTCCAGATTGGAGGAAATGGCAAACTCAATACTGCTTCGGCAAACCCAATGAACACCAGCGATGTCCCTGACCCACTCTGCAGAGTAATAATGCAAAATTATTTGTTAGTTTTATATTCTAATGCGTTAGGGTATTAAATAAAGCCTCACGTTACGGATGAACTTTTCCAGGTTGCAGTCTTTTGACTGCACGGGATCAGTAAAGGGGGTAGTAGAAGGGATATTATGACCATTCTGGAATATTTTTGTTATGTCCCCCTCCAAGTTGGGAAAGTCCCATGCCTTCACGAGATCTTTTCTCTGGTCCTCGTTGTATTTAGAGTAATTTCCTACTCCGAATCCTACTAGAGCATCTATCAAACGATCAACTTTACACGAATTAAACTTCTTCCTGCCAATTGAACCAAATACAGGAAAGAGGACGATGGCTGCGTAGAGTGATGTGGCGCAATTGATGATGCTCACCGACACAGCATCCCGGTAACAGTTGTTGTTGGATGGGAGATATGATGCAAATACGATGAGACACCCATAGGCCACACCCAGGGAAAAGAATATCTGGGAACCAGCCTTCAACCAAACGCTTGAATCCAACAAAACCTCCCACTAGAAAACACCAAAATGATTTCATTTCGTTATATATTTGAATTTATTTGGGGTTAACTCACTTTAGGACGAAGAAGAATCTCGTAACCCTTTAACCATCCAGGTTGGAAGAAATTTGCAATGAAAAATATTGTCAGAGTGACGTAGGGAAATAATGCTGTGAAGTACACGACTTTTTCCGAGGTCTTGATCCCTTTTACGAGGATTCCAAGTACGGTAGCCCAAGCTATTGTGAGAACGAGGAACATCCATGGGTTGAAGTTACCAGGCTCCGTGATACTGGGAGAAATGTCCAGCATTCGTCTGTACCAGTAGTACTTGGTCGGTTGGTTGGAGGACTGAAATCCCAGCAAACCAGTAATCATACTCAAGAACACAAGTATACAACAATAAACCCTCACCAAACATTCCTCAGGCACTGTGTAGGATTTGCTGTCGATGATGATGGACGTGTTACTCTTTCTCTCCCCTTTCAAAGTTGGTAGATCGGCGCAGCTGGACCATTTTAAGTTACGGAAGCTGTCGAAAAAGTAGAGTAGAACCCACGCCACTGCAACACAAACAAATCATCAAAGAGAAAGTCATGCATTGCAGCAATATCATTTCAAGATAAAATCCACACACCTAGAGTGTTGTAATACAGCTCTACAAAGTAGCATGTCAGCCCACAAGCGATCCCTAGTCCCCCCAAATATGGACTAATTTCGTTCCAACTTCCCAACGCCCCCTTCCTCAGCCTTTGTCCCAAAGCCAACTCCAAGAAAAACAGTGGAATCCCAGCAAAAACCAACATGACTCCGTATGGGATTAAGAAAGCCACACCCCCATTACTATGCATGAGGAACTGCAAAAAATAGTTCAACTCACTTCAAAATTTATCAAAAATCAATCCCCTTCTTCCTCGCCTTACCGGGAATCGCCTGGAAAAACAAAACAAACTTGGTTTAAGAACCAAGAAACACTATAAAAGTGATAAAATATCTAACCAGATATTTCCAAAACCCACTGCATATCCCACCAAAGTCAAAATGTATCCTAATTTGGATCCCCATGTCTCACGCTCTGGTTCCGTCCCTTCCACGGCGGTGACGACAGTACCGTCCCCATCACCTCCAACAACTTCCATTGACTCCTTTTCTCCAAAACCATCCGGTGATTGGTTCACCTACAAACAAAATTAACTTACAAAAAACAAACAAACCAACAAACAAACATACCCCTTCAACCTCCTGAGCTGACGAGGACGCTGTCGCCTTCCCCAGGCCAGATTCTTGGGAACCACCGCCACCATGTGACCTTCTTGGGTTCTTTGGCTCAGGCTTAGCGGCTGGGATACAACCACTAAACAAATTCTTCAAAAACGACATTTCAAGACAGTTGAGAACAATGTTCTGAAACTAATCAATTTTTTCTTGAAAATTTTTATCTTTTGTGGATTCCGTCTCAGGATCCTTAGACTTTATGGTTTTTTTTTTCGGTTGGAATTATTTCCAAATTCCACTTGTCCTGACAACGAAGCAGGTTAAAGTCAAAAGTCAAAGTTTTTTGTCGGTGAAAATGCTGCACGGGACTAACCACGAAACTCCATCTAAAATCTACGTCTCATATGAAAATATGAATGAATATGCATCCATTACAGATGAATTTTACATGATAATTTATTTATTCACTGCATAACGATAATACTATAAAGTCTAACGTTACTTGCATAACTTGGTTAAAATCTGAGCTTGTTCATATCCACCGAAATCCCATTAATGCATTTGCAGTTCGAGTCCCCACAACCTGCAGCCTCCATGTCCATCTCCACCGGGGGGAGGGCATCCTTGTCGTTAAAGAGAGCGTCAACCAATGGAGCAGATTCTGGGTAGAGGCATTTAAACTCTTCCACAAAGCAGCTGACCTCGACCTCGACCTTATGAGTCCCGGTAGGTTCTTGGTTTGGATTGCTCCTTCCCCTCAAGTGCGCCGCATATGCATCCAGTTTAGATAGAAAAGGCTTTAGCACCTCTTCCGTTTCCGGACTTATAGAGATTGCCGATCTAGTCATAAAAGGATAGCTTGTAACATTTCATCCCCCTCATTTCTTTACACCAGACTACCCCTCGACTATACTTACTCGACCACCCCAACCAGTTTTCCAAGCTCAACGTAGACCCTACTGAGAATAGTTTGATGTGGATAAAAGGTCTCTTGAGCTTTTTCTTCGGCTGTCGTTGCACCCTCCACATAGCCAGCCTGTGCATGTAAAACCATACCATAAAATATAGTATCATATATAATTTATCACAAATACCAAATACAAATTTTAACCATTAACCTTGAAAAGCTTTTCTCGCATTTTGTAAAAATCTCTAGATCCAATCGTCAGCTCGTCCTCATCCCCAGAATCCATAGTGGAACGTTTCCTAAAAAAAAGTCAACCCATTCCATCAGCCTTTTTACATGCATCATACATACGTGACACGGATAATGATACAAACAAGTACATCCCCACATGTTTTAATGTTTAAAAACAATTTCATTGCAAATAAATGATGCGCAATAATGAAATTCTACTGCAAATTGGAGGTGCAGACAAACAAATCTCATTTGACCGAGATAACGTCGATAATAAGGGCATAGCTAACTATCCTTGATAGTTTTAGCATTCATCCATACCCATGCCCAGTCCA
>JAQIWQ010000308.1:0-19253 GCA_034695825.1 Folsomia inoculata | reverse complement strand
GTGGGACGTAGAATTGGTTCCAAGTTGCAACTCCATCGGAATCCCACGCATCAGTGATTGAATCGCCAAGAAAAACTGGTAGGAAAACATTGTTTTACATCAAGAAATCAAGAAATGCTTACATTATAAAATCTGCATGTATTGACTTTACCGACTTGGCCCCTGGAGCCTTGGATTTCCTGCTTCAAACTGGCACAGTGAACCGCACCCAGGGATGCTACCAAGATGAAGGCTAAGACGTGTCGGAGATGCATTTTCAGTGAGTGGTGAAGCTGACAATGTTACACAAGGTTTGAAATCCTTTGCTTAAATACCTTGGTGAATGTAATTGATGGACTTGTTTTTGATCTCGTAATCTGGCAGGTAATTGTTTAAACGAATTAGGAGTGGACAGAAATAGAGGGTGCACGTCAATTCTATTGTCATGTGAGGTGTGAGTCAAGTCCAGTCGAATAATCTCTTATTCATGTGTCAAAAGATATCGGCTTTAAAAATTAGTTTATGAGAGCAAATCCACGTCAAAGCAACCACCATTGTTACCATATCGTGCAAATGCTGGAAATGAAGGGCAGATAAATACTTTGGCAGACAGATTGACGTTCGGCTTGACTGACGGAAATCAAGGGCTGAAGAATACACTGGGATGCAATTATGTCATGTTGATAGCACTTTATAATTCAGATTCAGTTTTGTATATCGAAATTGCTGAAGTATGTTACCATTTTGAGTTTTATAAATTTCATAAATGCGAAAGTTGACGATACGAGACTAGTAATATTAAGTAATTTTATAATCAATACCGTAGAATATATATATATATATGCATAGAATTGCAATATAGAAGTTGATAAACTCAATCGTCTAAGAACATCCTGTTATGAAGGGGAATATCTCGTATAAAAATAATTAAAACTACATAAAGGAATCATGATGATAGCTAGAATCAAAGAATCCTCTTCAAATAAAGACGGTATTTAGGAAGCTGCGGATTGTCCAATGATGCCTTGTTTATTAAAAGGGACGCTTGGTCTACTTCTTGAACATGGATGAATTGAACCAGGGTGGTAAGGTTATTTGTACCTCACGAACGAACATCGGTCTAGGTATCTTTTATTGTATGTGATTCTTATCCGATAGAGGACAAAACTGAATCAATAGTTTTTTTACCCTTTCGAACTTTGCTTGAGGATGAAGGAATCAGTAGTATATGAAATAAAGTGCATTAAAAGATTTTTATGTATTCGTTAAAGAAATTATCAAAATTCTACGCAACGTCAATTTAGAGGTGGACGTAAATTACACTCTTCGAAAGTAGCTGGTGGCCTACATGGTTGCAAGTCAGGCGTCTGTTTCACGTGCCAGACGTAAAATACAAGCTGCTTCAACAAAGAAGCCACAAACGGCTGCGTCAACGGTTGATTGCTCTATTCCTGGAACTTGAAGCAATAAAAAAACCTTTAAAGTATTGCTGGATTAACAATGAGATTGTTGATGCCACTCACTCCCAAATGGTCAACGTGCCCCAACAGGAGTCATATCATATGACCCACGTCAGGACAGTAAATGACCTTCAGTTATCCCGGAAGTCAGTCAAGTAATCATTCTTAACAAAACGGAAGCACTTGAAGAAGCTCAACATCATGCCATTTGTGAATGCAATTCCTACAATTCTTATTCGCCAAACCTCATGTTGACTTTATTGTACCACTGAG
The DNA here is from genome assembly GCA_034695825.1 of Folsomia inoculata. Taxonomy (NCBI): domain Eukaryota; kingdom Metazoa; phylum Arthropoda; class Collembola; order Entomobryomorpha; family Isotomidae; genus Folsomia; species Folsomia inoculata. The sequence continues at coordinate 17,541 of JAQIWQ010000308.1, read as the reverse complement.
AATAATCAATGTCCACCGAATGCCCCCATCGCAGCTGAAACAAAAATTTAGCTGGGTGCTCCATAGGATTCAACCATTTTCACTGCAGTTTGAACCAATACAAACCTCACCATTGATCAGATAAACGCGGAGGATTTGCACCAGTTGGTGAAGGACTCTACAGAAGACTTTGGAATTGATGTCATTCAACCATATCAGGTCCGCCTCTTCTCGAAAGATGAACAGATTTGTCTCACGGAAAGTCGAACCGCTGCCATGAAGAGATTATTCTCGATAGAAGAAGTGTCTTCAAAACATACATGATTATATTGATGCAGGCTTCATTCATTCACAAGTTGAACGATTAGGAACTCCGATTACGGACCTGGTTTTTCCTTCATTTTGCAGTAACCAAACCCAGCAAACCAGAGAAGATCCGCCTGGTCTTCGATGTTGAAATTCGATTCAATATATACTAAGAATAAATTGTGCGATGCCATAGGTCACTATTGTGTATTAAAAATTTGCGAACGCTAAACCGTTCCGGCAATGATGATTAGCGGGCGGATAGACGAACAGCTAGTGGGTTTGTTCCTCCTGTTAAGCAGCCGTTGCACTTAATTAATGAACAATAAACATTCATGTTTGGCACGGCTTGGATATGATGCCGCTTCAATTTTCAGATATTTATTGAATAAGTTAATTATTAAACTGCAAAAGTTGCTGGAACATGGTATCCATTGTATCTGCCCAAACCTGGTAGCCGGCAGTTGTGAGATGAAGACCGTCCGTAAATAGTTCTGGCCTGACCTGGCCAATGGCCGTTTGGAATTGGTCCCTCATGTTCAAATACAGCACGCGATCCGAAGCGTAGCCTGAAATGATGGTATTCACTTGCTCGATTCTAGTCGCAATATCAACTCCGTCTGTAAAAAAATAGTCATGAAAATGCGTGGTCAAATTTCAGACAAATTATGAGTGGGTTCAATGTCTTACTTCGAGGAAGGATTCCAAGTAAAAGAACCCTTGCATGAGCCTGACGTTCAAGAATTTCATCAACAATCCTTTTAATATTTGCAGCAACCGTTGCAACAGCAACATTTCCCCCAAGATCGTTAGTTCCTATTTTGACGACAACAATTTTTGCATTATGATTTGCAAGGACTCCTTCGGTAACAATACGAGCGAGTTGTTGATCAGTTCTGTGACCACTAATTCCATAATTAGCCGACGTCAGAGGTGCATATTTAGAGGCCCAAATCTGTGACCCTTGTCCACTCCACCCTTGTGTAATGGAGTCGCCAAACCAAACTAAGTAATGCATGACAAATGTTCGTTTAAATTACAAAAGCGCCTGTACTTTTCTTGCATGATACGTACCTGCTTTTCCAGTGAATGGGCTAAGCAGAATCTGATTGAATAGTGGATTCATCGTGGCAGCCCAGACCTCATACCCTCTAACAGACAGATGGAGTCCATCCGTAAAGTACTCAGGAACAACGACGCCAAGTTCCGTAGAGAAAGTGCCCTCCATGTTCAAGAAGAAGACGGATGAATCATCAGCATACGTCGCAATTTGAGAATTGACAGAACGAATTCGTTGCGAAATTGCAGCTCCCGTTCGGGGAAGGATTCCAAGAAGGAGAATGCGACAGTTTGGATTTTTGGCTCGGATCAAGTTAAGAATGGTTCCAATATTGCTGACAATCTCTGCCTCCGGGACGTTACCAGAGAGATCATTAGTTCCGATTTTGAGAACGGCGACGTATGCATGTAGGTTGTTGATTATTCCATCGTTGTTTATACGATTGATGATTGTTGAAGTACGATCACCTGCGACACCAGTGTTTACGGTACCAAGTGGGACGTAGAATTGGTTCCAAGTTGCAACTCCAGTCGTATCCCACCAATCAGTGATTGAGTCTCCAAGAAATACTGGTAGGAAAACATTCTAGTTAATTTGTTATCAAGAAATGTTTACCAAGCATAATTATTGACTTTACCAACTTGACCCCTGGAGCCTTGGATTTCCTGCTTCAAACTGGCGGAGTGAACCGCACCCAGAGAAGCCACCAAGATGAAGGCTGAGATGTGTCGGAGCTGCATTTTCAGGGAGGGTTAAAACTGACAATGTATCACAAGGTTTGGGATCCTCTGCTTAAATACCTTGGTGGGGGTGATTGATGTGGCTGTTTTTGATCTCTTAATCCGGCGTGTGATTGTTTAAATGAATTAGGGAAGACAGAAATAGAGGGTACAACACACGTCATTTGCATTGTCATGTCATGTGAGATGTGAGTCAAGTCCAGTCGAATAAGCTTTGTTCATATGTCAACAGATATCAGGTTTAAAATTGAGGTGGATAATGAGAGCAAATTCCTCGTCAAACCAACCACCATTGTTACCATATAATACAAATAATGGACATGAAGGGCAGATAAATATTTTGGCAGACAGATTGAGGCTTGGCTTGATTGATGGAGATCAAAGGCTGAAGAATACATACACTGGAATGCAATCATGTCATGTTAATACCACTTCAGATTCAGTTTTGTGCAGCAACTGCTGTGTTTTACAATTTTGAGTTTTATGAATTTCATAAATGCGAAATCACTAGTTTCGTTATCAATACCTTTGTACAGACATAGGATTTCAACATAGAAATTGACAAACTCAATCATTTAAGAATATCCTTAGATAAAGCGAAATATCTCGTATTAAATAATAAAAAACTCTGATCATAGCCGAAACCACACAAACACATTCTTTTTCACTGGTGGATATAAATTGTCGGTGAGGAAACACGGTAAGAAGCTGCGGTGTTGGTTTTATTAATGTCTTGTTTATTAAGAGCGACGTATAGCTAAACTTCTTATTGAACGTTGATCAATTGAACGAAATTGGTAAGGTTAATTTGTATCTTAGGTACATCGGTCAAGGTATCAGTAGTTTCCCCTTTAGAACTTTGTTTGAGGATAAAGAGATCTCTTGGATAGAAAACAAGGTGCCTTAAAAGATTCTTATGCCTTTGGTAAGAAGTGATCAAAATTCTACAATGTCAATTTAGAGGTGTAAATTTCATTTTTCCAAAGTAACTGGTGGCTTACGTGGTTGTAAATCAGGCGTCAGTTACTTAAGTTAAGTTCAAACTGGTTCAAAAAGGAATGTCACAAACGTCTGCCTTATTTGTACCAGAAAAGTCTAGGTGCTTCTATTGGTCACGGTTGGATCATTATTGTTGGTTCACTAACAGTGCAATTCGAATGCGCTCTTTTTCAAAGTGTTGTCACGTGACATATTTCAATCCAACAAGAACGTATTCGAAAGTAAAGCCACAATAATTCAGTTATCTCCTATACATTTTTTGGGTCAGTTATCTGCAAACCTACATGGGAATACCAGGAACACTCACAAATTGCAAGTGTTTGCTATTGCGGAAAACTACATTATGAAAAAGTAGTTAATGAAATTTAATTTGAAGCTGTTATGTACATTAGCGTCGAAATTAAGAGAGATTGCCATGAACCTGTATAGTGTCTTCTTCCTACTCTCTGTAGTGGTACTATTCCTGATTTAGACAAACTCCCATCAGATCAAATTGGCTACGAAAATACAAAAGCAGTACGTTAAGCATTGAATACAAATTCTAAAAGTAAAGGTGAATTCAATGTTTCTTATTCTGATTTTTTTGTTTCTTTAACCAGCATATTCGTAAGCTTTCTGTGCAAAAAACCTGTCTCTCTAGCGAGACACCATCATAAGCTATTGTTCAAAAATAAAGTCGGAATTTTAAGTCAAAATATTATATCATACATGGTTGACAAACGGCAGAGCAAGGAATTAGCGATTATCTGATAAGATAGCAAACCTATATCACAACGAAAAAGAATACCGACATACAAATCCTGTTAATGTATTCCAATCCCGACGATATAGTTTGCCGTCATTACACGAAGTCAACCTTTAGATAAGGACACAAAACTGCAACATCTACATAGTTGTATAATTACTCTTGTAACCACCCCAATTAATTTAGAATGGAAATGCCACCCAATTATAAACGTCCTTCTGGCTAACGTAAGGTCGTTCTGAAGTTGAATGGACAATTTAATACGCTGGAGAATATTTGGCAAACCCCTTGGGGGACAAAAATGACCAGACCTTTTGTTCATGTGTACCGATCCACCTACAACAGCTAGTAAGCGTTTCGTGTGACAACTCTCGATCAAATTAAGGGCGTGGTAGTGTGAGAAAAAGTTCTGAAAAGTTCAAGACCCTGGTTTCGGTGGAAAACCTTTCAGAATTTTTTATCCACATTAATTTTGAATTAGCAGTAACTCAACTTCATTGAAACAATGCAATAACGGCCCTCGACTAACGGCAGGACGACAAACCCATACATGAATCACTTGTCCGTTGGTATTTGATTGAATCAGTCAATGGTTTCTTCTCTATCGGAATGGAATCCGATGTTTTCAATAAGCTCATTGAACTTGAGAAGTATATAAATTTAATAACAATGTTCATGTCACAGTTGATACAACGGAGAGGGATTCTACCAAACAATGCAATATTATGGCGGAAAGTGAGGTTAAATTGGATAGTACTATTCATGCTGTATTTACAACATTGGATTGTGAGGTATTGTGGAATTTTGTAGATGAAGTATAATACCTGGAGCACTTTTTCAAGAACCAAGTACGCAGACAATATTAATTTTTGAATGCGTTTTCACGAATTTAAAAAGATTTTAAACCAAAAACTCCACCAACCTAAAAAGTTTTGTACCAATAAAATTTTTTCATAACCCTTATTATAACAAATTGAGACAATTTTTAATATTTCCTAATTATAGTTCAATGCCAATAATTTCCAGTTAAAAAACGGTTTAAATTCTGGAGGGACCACAAACTCTAGAATTAAAACTAATCTTTGAAGGGAGACTCGTAGCATTAAATTCGGCGTTGCTGATTCCACCCCATTCCACATTCCAAATTGCCATGACACCCCTCACCGCATATGTATTAAGAAATGTACTACACATACTTAATTCTCGAATAGAAATGTCTATTCGCCGGATAAGTTATCGGATTAATGTAAAATGCTTGGGTGTCATTCGGGTATTTTATCAAAGTCCAATCGCAAAAAGTAAAGATTTGTAGATTCTTTCCAATCTTTACTAAGTATCGAAGATGCTTTATGTGAATTCTCTGTCCGTCCGTCTGTCTGTTATTGCGATAACTTTCGAAGGGGTGGACGTACGGCCTTGAAATTTTGAGGGTACTTTAGGTCATAGGACATTTTAGTATTGAAAATGGACCCATTCGGTATGACCCTTAAGGGTGCTGCCATAAGGGTCCTATGTTAAAGTTTTGCAATACAGGCATATGATACATTTTGGAAAGCTTACTACAAAAGAAACCCAACTAGTACCAATGTACCCTTTAGGGCACATATTCAGGACTCTAAGGGTCCCCCAAGGCATTTCAACCGAGTGACCTCTAAAAGCGGTAAATTAACAACTTACCTCCAATGACCTCGTAAAGCGGTACTTTGACCACAGTGACCTCCAAATACGGTACTGAGCCCCCAATGGCGCCAGTGACCTCCAAATACGGTACTGAGCCCACAATGGCTTCTATGATTTAGTTCGGTAATGAATTAACATATTACGTGAAGTTCAGTTAATATAGAATTATAATAAATTGCTATTATACTCCAAGGAGAAACGCGCTCTACATTTTTCTGGTCATTTATTAATCCTTCGGTTTGTCCATTTAAACCAAACGCTATTTGCAGATCGCGTTCAGAAGAAGGAAATACTAACTTATTTTATGAATTGTTCAATTATTTGTCCAGCACCGAAAATAGGTGTGGCATAAGTGAGTTGAGTTCAAGGTTGTAACTTATATAAAACATTAAAGCGTTCGCTATTGACTCCGTAACTGATCCTATCGTATTTTTTTGACATGAATGCTCCAAACACAGCCCCAAAAACAAACAGTATCAAACTACCAAAGGTTAGCAGAGCAACAGTCCAAGCTGACAAGGGTCTAGTTTGTTCAATTTTTTCGACACATTCCACCTGCATAACGCTGGCTTGAGTTGTAGGGACAGTTGAAGTAATTTGCGGTGTGGATGTAGTCGTAGGTGTAATTTGCGGTGCAGATGCTTCAGGACAAAGTTGAAGTGACTTGGGTGCCATTGGAATTGTCATCGATAGTAGTTTCTCGACATAGTAGTCGGTCGGCATACCTCCGGTCTGAAGGGTGTAGGATCGTCCTGCCTTAACTTGACAGTCCCGTTCCCCATACAAAATTACGCACTGTCCATATGTTCGGATTGAAACAAGGATCACATCTTCGGTCAAAGTTATGCAACCACTGCTCAGATTTAAATTTCTATCGTTACCTATAAAAATGGTGTTGATATTGATATACGTTTACTAGTTTAGTTTGTATAATGTTCTATATTTCCATTTTATGCAAACTAGTTGACATGTTTTTAGGTCAGGGCAGTGCCATTCTAAAACTGTTTGGAAATGTTTCGAAAAATGATACCATTGTGAAGTAATCCTGGGAAAAAATTGGAATGTTTGAAAATTTTCATAATTTTGGTAGTCGGTAAGGATGCATAATTTTCAGGCATGCGAGTTTGTGGGCAACATTTTGTCCAAAATTGTGAAAATTTTCAAATATTTTGTAATGGCAAGTCCAACCTAAACCACATGTAAACAAGCGTTTGGCATTACCGTAGTATCCATGGAAATCGTAAATGGTGACAATATTTTCGCCCGGATTCCTTTCTGGGGCTCGCCTTAATGAAGGAACCGTTTTGTTGCAATAACTTCCACATGTTGTTATAGCTGTGGCTTGAAGGGCATAGTTCCCACTGCCAAGACCCCAATACCACAAATCGTGAAGGTGAGGATATCCTGGACGAAACTGTGTAAAATCTCCCCCGCAACTGGAGTCGCTATGCAACTCGATGCAAGAATTTGATTCATTCCCAGAAATTTTAATAGACTCCCAAATTCTGCGTGGTGGTGGTATAACAAAACATTCCTCGCCTTGAATATTTAGTATGGTTTCATTTCCTGTGGAGAAAATCCATAATTGTGAGCAATTGATTTAGAAAATCGGACAAACGTAAACTGAATTTCGGGTAAATTTCATCTACTCGTAAAGCTCAACTTAAATTGAAAAAGTCACAATTACTATGAATGAAATAAATTGCAATTAAATACTATCCTTACCTACAAAGTTTTCGTCATCGTATAGAGTGACTTGGATGGGATCTGCTGTGACCCCTGCCCAATTCCGAGAGTCACATTTATCAAAGCAGGGTTCTAGGGAGGCAATGACGAGGTTTTCCTTGACCAAGTCATCATCCTCCCATTTATGACTAGAAGGTCGATAAAGGGCTTCCAGCCTACCCGGGATATATCGAATGAAACGCCCACTGCAGTTTCCCTGCGGGTAAATGTTAATACAATTTCCATTCGGGAAAAGGTGGATGACGGTTGCCGGCCATTGGTTTAAAGTTGGTTGGTTGCACGAAGTAATATTAACGAAAACATCTATGGTAAAATATGAATTTTAATTTTTAACTGCAAAAACGTTCAGCTATTTCAGATGAGGGCTCACCATTAAGTTTAATTTTGCCATCAGGGATAATAATGGAGCTATTTATCGGCTCTGCAAATATTAATAATGCTAGAATTATAGTCTTATAAAACACGGTTTTATAAAACAAGAAGGTTTTCTGCTCCATATTTATTTCGTTTGTAAGTCGAACTGGGTTAAGTAGCTACAAAATGAGTGATTGCTAATAAACTGCAGTTACGAGTGAATAACGAATGTTATCTTTGAGTTCATTTCATTTGCCTCGTGTGATTCAGACCAAGTGCGAAGTTGGGTTGAACTTTGGCATTTAATTGACTTGTCTCATATCCTTATAGTACGTAATCTTAATTACAAGTTTGATGTCTAGTAGGAATATAAGATGTCTAGTATAAGACTTTGTTATTCATTACTGAATGAATCACGGGCAGTTTAATGTATGCAGTTGCAAAATACTGTAAATGATTTATTATAAGACTGTAGAGATTATAATTCCATATATGAAAATGACTCGCCAAGTTAACGTAGAACAGCAATACATGTTCCAAATCCTCCCCCAACTATACATAAAAGAAATGTAATATTGGTTTATCGTACATTAAATGTAATATAAACTGTGGACGTCATACTACATATGACAACTAAACAAAATCTTGCTGAAGATGCAAGTATTATTCTGGGTTTGTATTGTTCTAAAACAACATTATACCTTGACTAAATTACCTATAACAGAACGTGGTTTGTGTCTGGAATGTGTGTGTGAATAAAGTTAAGTAACCATTACGCATCTTATCCATACCTGTCGAGGGTAAGGAATAAAGTTATGTCTTTAAACTTGGGACCTGTTTACGGTGCAAGAAATTAGTCGACGGTAATTGAAGTGGAAGAATCATATGAAGCACATTCCGGATACGAAGCGAGAGTGGACGACGACGTGCGGATTTTTTTAATATTATTTAATCCAATAATTTAATGGAATTTAATCAACTCAGGAAGCCGTCATATTTGATTTTGACAACAATGTGATTACCTTATCGGGGGGATTAGTTAAACATTATATTATCAGTACGGGCATGAGCTATTTTATGAATTTCGTGTAATTGTGTTTAGTAATAAAATAATAAAACCATTATAGCTACATTAGTTAATGGCAGATTTTGTATTACTATATGTTATAAACGGTGTAATAATTTCGATATAGTTTTCACTTACATAAATATTAAATAATATACAAAATAGTATTAAATATGATTAAAGTCCCTACAACATGGACAACATTTACAAAGTTCCACCTTCCTAATCCTTAATATTGAAGGGTCAATGTTTATCTTTGGTTTTAGACGTCCCATTGTTATATTTTGTCCAGTACCATTGACCTTTCGGAAGACACATTTGACTATCAATAGCTTGTTCACGACCCCATACGTATGGCTCTCTTCGCTCAGGTGGAGGAACAATGTCGGCGTAATGAACCATGGCACAAATCTGACAAAAAAATGTTGAAGATATGAATTCCCCTGTACCTTTCCATTCAAAGTATTCGTTGTAGTTGGAGGGGTTTTTAATAAGAAATTCAAGATATTCACCCAACTCCTTGGGAGAGTCTGCAAAATAGCAATGGAGATTATGTATTGGCGTTTAAATAAGTCAAATAGATTGTACAAATCAATTTAACTATGCGTATCGATGATTGGGTATTACTAAATTTTTCTACGTGGATGTACGACTTGTATGGAGCCAGAGCCTGATAGTCTTCTGGATGTGCTCCCATCACGATTGGGACAATGTCGTTTCTGGGGAATTATGGGACAATATGCAGATTAGTACGAGTAAATGAGTTTCATGTACTCACGATAAGCCGTTGATATATAGTTTCTCTGTGACGTAATCTCGACAGTTACTGTTCTCGAAAGACATGTAAAAGTAGTAATCCTTCTTTAGCATTTCGAAACAGCTTTTAGAGTTAGATCTTGAACAAGCAAGTTGTCCACAAGATCCATAAACATCAACATGGATGTATTTTCGAAGCTCCTTGATGTAATCCATACGGCCATTTTTAGCCCTGCAATTCGATATAAAGGCTGCAGCCGTCTTGCTCTTTCCTTGTGCGTAATTCTTACCTGAAATGGATTTCAAATCTAAAATTACACCTTCTTAAATACTTTTCGAATGTTAGTGTACCATGTTTAATAAGTTTCGAATTTAGATCATAATACACCCACTTGGCGTATGGAGTGACGACATCAGAACCTCTCCAGTATGTGGCCAACAAATCTTCAGATCGATCCAATTTCGCGAAGGCGTGAAAAGGAGATTCAAGCATAAAATAAAATTTTAGAACATGCTCAGGCACGGTGACATTTTCATAGTGAATAGAGTCTCGAACTGCAATGACTGCGTCTATTGAATTTAAATCATTGGATTTCTGAGTGAAAATACATTGGGTGAGACTATTTGGGAAGATAACACAATCAGACGACGCCATTTGTCTGGGGTCATCCCAGTCCTTTATATTCCACCATGTGAATCCATCCCAAAGGACAATTGTTTTTGTCTATAAGACACGCATTCATTATTGCTTTGCTTCCATTTTAACATACATGCTGTACTTGTTTACCGTAAAACTCTTCGCATATGAACTATTAGGGGCTTCCATTTGCCATACAAATTGTGGTATTAAGTTATTCGTTTCCTCCTTTACATCCTGTTGTCCACCTACTGGTCTCCAAAGGTAGTCCATCTTGTCGTCTTTAAACAATGATAGAGTTGATGGTACATGATCCGAGTATTTGGTACTATTCACAAGGTCCCAAAACCTCAAGTGGTATTTGGCATGCCCGATTTGGTCCTCATTAACGGCTGCGTTGTTTAGTTCTAAATCAAAATAAGGATTATCATTATCATTATCCAGATCCCGATTAGCCAAGCCAATATTACTATCCTTGCCGTGACGTTTTGGTAGGTTCTTAAATTACTTGTTCCATAATCTCCATCAAGTTCACTATTTGCACTTTGACCACGAGTTTTTATTATCCTTCTCTGCTCCTGTTGTAAGCGTCTGGGCTGAAAATCAAGTCGTGGTTGTGGATGTGGATGTGGAAATTGATTGTTCGAGAAAGAGAACGCCATAAAATTTATCACAACCAATACCACTCCCGATGCCAGTACTAGTTTCGCTAAGTAACTCCACTCCATGGCGAAGATTTTGCACTTTTTCGTTGTCTTTAATTATGGTTTCATTGGTTTTGGCAAAACTGTTCTTGGCTTCAATAAAGTAGAATTTAACGGACTAAACTCCTTTCGTATTCTCATCCAGCAGTAATTGTAGCTTCTCGTAGGTGCAGTAATATAAATCAGCGCATAACATATCAGTTCTTAAATTCTTCAGCGACGACTTGTAATTGTTTGTTTGTTTGTTTGTTTGTTAGACGTTTATTGGAGTGTCGCAGAGCATCAGTTTTCACTGCTGTTGCAATCCAACATATCTGTATAGTTGGATTTATTGGATTTAACGGATCCGACGACACCGAAATCACGACCTGTCGGCTTTGTTAAGCATGGTGCTGACAAATGAGCATAATAAAAATGACTGTTATTATGTATCCGATAACGATTAATTATCCCCTAAACTATTCATTTCCACTTAAATGTTTCCTATTGCGGTGAAACTTTTCTTATCTACACAATTATCTCACTTCCACAGTTCGACCCAATGCATATTGTTACGCAAAGTAATTGGACCCGGTATTTTAGTTGATCGTGGACATGGTTTTATTAGGATGGCCCGAAGGTCCATCCTCAAAGGACGGTGGTCAACTCCCCCTTCAGTACGATAATGTGCATGCTTTTATACTAGAATTCGCAATCAAATTTGATATCATGCGATTTCAAAGTCATGCATTGACAACTATGTTTTAAACTTGCATTTAAAGATAACTTTTGGTACATGTACAAAGTATCAAATCATACATTCATAAATTTATCGTCGATTAGTTTTATCGGTACAAGTACACACATTCTCTATCATATATTAATCACGTGCATCTTTGACCATTGATCGCTTATGTAAATGAGCTGATCTCTGTCCAACATCATTCCACTTTAGACTCAACATAAAAGCACGAATGAATGAGTTGCTTATTTGAGATGTAACAATATCATACAACCAGATTCCTCTATTCGGCTCAAACTGAAATAGGGTCATGGGGGTATCGTATTCATATTTGGGAAACCACTATAGCCAAATTTTCCACTTATGACACAGAAAATGTGTTTTAGGAATAAAGCTTCCCCAGGAAGGTGAGCATGCAATTGAATCAAGCCTAGTGCAAATCAGACAAGACAAACCGTCTTCCCGTATCGGAGATCAGCATTTGCTTATGCAAGCTTGGGAAAAAGAGCGTTACCAACGAATTTATAAGTTTATACCTAAACACAGCCTCTCCGTAGTTCCTTTTGGTTTGGCTAGTAAGTACATGTGCATGTTATTTGGTAGCATTTTCTTAATCTTACAATGATATCGCCAGTTTTAATTAAAAAATTTCACCTAAATAAAATCAAAATTATGTGGAATATCAAAATTTGGACATTTCGAAAGGCTTCGCTGCACAACATGTCATAGGATTAACGTCCTATGTAGACTTACAAATGGAAATGGATTACAATTACTTAAATTGTTCCTAGAATCATTGAATTTGTTTGTCCGTGTTTGAAATGGGGAGTGGTGTTTGGTTTATTCCCCTTTGGAGGGACAACGGTAAGGATTGAGAATGTACTCTTGAATATGTAGTAGTATAATGGTAATTGGTGAGTACTTACTGAAATTTGTTCTTTATGATGCAAATGTATAATACGTTCGAATTGGAAGCCCTAGAAGTGGTCCCGAAAGAACTGTTTGTGTTCCTTGTTCTTGGTTTCTGGCAAATGGGTGGAGAAATCATTGGGAATGTGGTCGTTCCAGATTTTCTCCAGCATATCATTCGGAGGAGCTTTGGAATTTGTGTACAATTTGATCAGAAATTGGGCTTTACGGTGACACATCGCAATGTCAAAATCTCAACGCAACCACCTCTGGTGTGTTTTGCCATGCTTTTCACCTCTTCTAGTGAAAAAATCCTTTCCACATTTGCAACGCTTTAAAGTTTTTTGTTCTCGGGGTCTGAAAAGCTCTCGCTGATTTCTTTTCGTCTTAAAGGCTTTACTACAAAAATGGCGTTGGATGACCCTAATAGCACACCCTTAGGAAAACACGAGTGGAATTTGTCAAGTTCATAGCGCAGTGACAGATTTTAATTTGTTACAATCTGGGTTTTCTCTTGTTCGATAATAGTTCGTCCAGCAACCCCAGATAATTTTGAAAGTGAGATTTCTTCGTCAGATTCAGTTTTAGTTCACACAGGTTATCAGAGCTCGGAATTCGAAGACAGTGATGCAGAGAATGTAGACAATGTCCGTCCATCTCTTGGAATTTGGGCCGTTAAGCACAACATCACAATTTCCATTCGGGAAAAGGTGGTGGATAGTTGTCGGTCATTGGTTTAAAGTTGGTTGATTGCACGAACTTATATTAACGAAAACATCTATGGTAAAATATTTATTTTAATTTTTCACTGCAAAAACGTTCAGTTATTTCAGATGAGGGCTCACCATTAAGTTGAATTTTGCCATCAGGAATAATGGAGCTATTTATCGGCTCTGCAAATATTAATAATGCTAGAATTATAGTCTTATAAAAGACGGTTTTATAAAACAAAAAGGTTTTCTGCTCCATATTTATTTCGTTTGTCGAACTGGGTTTTAATAGTAAGTAGCTACAAAATGAGTGATGGCTAATAAACTGCAGTTGCGAGTGAATAACGAGTGTTATCTTTGAGTTCTTTTCATTTGCCTGGTGTGGTGTGATTCAGACCAAGTGCGAAATTGGGTTGAACTTTGGCATTTAATTGGCTCGTCTCATATCCTTAGTACGTAATCTTAATTACGGGTCTCGTACGAATATGAATCACGGGCAGTTTAATGTATGTAGTTGCAAAATACTGTAAATGATTTATTATATGACTGTAGAGATTATAATTCCATACATGAAAATGACTCGCCAAGTTAACACGGAACAGCAATACATGTTCCAAGTCCTCCTCAACCATACATAAATGAAATGTAATATTGGTTTATCGTACATCAAATGTACTATAAACTGTGGACGTCATACTACATATAAAGTAAAGAAAATCTTGCTGAAGATGCAAGTATTATTCTGGGTTTGTGTAATACTTGCATTGTTCTAACCCAACATTATACCTTGATTAAATTACCTATAACAGAACTTAGTTTGTGTCTGGAATGTGTGTGTGAATAAAGTTAAGTAACCATTACGCATCTTATCCATACCTGTCCAGGGTAAGGAATATAGTCACGTCTTTGAACTTGGGAGTTGAAGAAATTAGTCGTCAGAAGTTGAACTGGAAGAATCATACGAAGCACATTTCGGATACGAAGCGAAGAGTGGACGACAACGTTACTTATTCAGAGGTGTTGTTTTTAGTCATCTTTTGTTATGCGGATTTTTTTATATTATTTAATCCAATAATTTAATGGAATTTAATCAACTTATGAAGTCGTCATATTTGATTTTGACAAAAATTCGATTACCTTATCTGGGGAATTAGTTAAATATTATATCATCAGTACAGACATGAGCTATTTTATGAATTTCGTGTAATTGTGTTTATTAATAAAATAATAAAACCATTATAGCTACATTAGTTAATGGCAGATTTTGTATTAATATGATATAAATGGTTTAATAATTTGGATATAGTTTTCACTTACACGTAGTTACATAAATGTTAAATAGCATAAAAAATAGTATTAAATATGATTAAAGTCCCTAAAATATGGACAACATTTACAAAGTGTCACTTTCCTAATCCATAATATTGATGGGTCAATGTCTGTCTTTGGTTTTAGACGTCCCATTGTTATATTTTGTCCAGTACCATTGACCTCTCGGAAGACACATTTGACTATCAATAGCTTGTTCGCGACCCCATACGTATGGTTCTATTCGCTCAGGTGGAGGAACAATGTCGGCGTAATGAACCATGGCACAAATCTGACAAAAAAATGTTGAAGATATGAATTCCCCTGTGTCTTTCCATTCAAAGTATTTGTTGTAGTTGGAGGGGTTTTTAATAAGAAAGTCAAGATATTCACCCAACTCCTTGGGAGAGTCTGCAAAATAACAATGAAAATTATTGGCGTTTAAATACGTCAAATAGATTGTACAAATCAATTTGACTATGCGTATCGATGATTGGGTATTACTAAATTCTTCTACGTGGATGTACGACTTGTATGGAGCCAGAGCCTGATAGACAATATGCGCCGTTGGTAAATAGTTTCTCGGTGACGTAATCTCGACAATTACTGTTCTCGAAAGACATGTAAAAGTAGTAATCCTTCTTTAGCATTTCGAAACAGGTTTTAGATTTAGATCTTGAACATTCAAATTTTCCACAAGACCATAGACGTCAATGTGGATGTATTTTTTAAGCTCGTCGATGTAACCCATGATATAAAGGCCGCAACCGTCTTGCTCTTTCCTTGGGCGTAATTTTTATCTGAAATGATGTTTAAATGGAAAGCTATACTTTCGTCAATACTTTACTAGTACTAATCGGAAACTATGTACCATGTTTAATTAGCTTCCTGTTCAGATCATAATACACCCACTTGGCGTATGGGGTGACGACATCAGAACCTCTCCAGTATGTGGCCAGCAAATCTTTAGGTCGCTCCAATTTCCCCGAAGAGTGAAAAGGGGATTCAAGCATAAAATAAAATTTTAGAACATGCTCAGGCACGGCGACATTTCCACTGTGAAAAGAGTTTCGAACTGCAATGACTGCGTCTACTGCACTTAAATTATCAGTTTTCTGAGTGAAAATACATTGGTTGAAACCATTTGGGAAGATTGCACAATCAGACGACACCAGTTGTCTGGGGTAATCCCAGTCCTTTTTATTCCACCA
The DNA here is from genome assembly GCA_034695825.1 of Folsomia inoculata. Classification (NCBI taxonomy): domain Eukaryota; kingdom Metazoa; phylum Arthropoda; class Collembola; order Entomobryomorpha; family Isotomidae; genus Folsomia; species Folsomia inoculata. The sequence goes on along the minus strand of JAQIWQ010000308.1, from coordinate 1,910 downwards.
TGTGAATCTATCCCAAATGACAATTGTTTTTGTCTATAAAACACGCATTCATTATTGCTTTACTACCATTTTTACATACATAAATTCTGTCTACGCTATACTTATTTACCGTAAAACTCTTGGCATATGAACTATTAGGAGCTTCCATTTGCCATACAATTTGTCGTATTAAATTATTCGTTTCCTCCTTTACATCCTGTTGTCCCCCTACTGGTCTCCAAAGGTAGTCCAACTTGTCGTCTTTAAACAATGATAGAGTTGACGGTACATGATCCGAGTATTTGGTACTATTCACAAGGTCCCAAAACCTCAAGGGGTACTTGGCATTTTTGATTTGGTCATTATCGGCGGTTGCAGACTCTAATTGGATTAAATTGATGGGATGATAAGTATTGTCATCATTAATTTAATCATTCTTTAATGTACTATCACCATCACTGCCACTAGCAAGGTTCTCGTATCTGCCTGTATCACTTCCACTTGTTTCATAATTTTCACCCAATTGAATATTTGCACTTTGATCTTGAGTTTTTATTACCTTTCTACCTAATAACTGCTCGTGTTCAGAGTGTGGAGATTGAAGATCAAATCGTCATTGTGGAACCTTTGTGGGTGTAGAATTTGATATTCCGAGAAGGAGAAGGCTATAAACGTTACCACAATCAGTACCACTCCTAATTTGAGTACAAGTTTCGCTAAATAACTCCGTGCCATTTCGAAGATTACTGTCCTCTCCTTTCCTTTGCGTTGTCTTTTATTAGGACAACTCATTTGTTCATGTTTCGTTTAGTGATATTTTTGGCGTCGCGTGGAGCAGACATATTCTTAATATTATGATGTAAACCAGCGCAAACGCTAATTCCTAAATTCGCCAGCACCGAGATGTAACTGCTTCAGGCCTACCATTTGTAAGATTTGCATTATTGGTTACCATAGACAAGGCGATGCCGAAATCGGGCCGTATTTTACAATCCGCCAACGTTGTTAATATCGGGCTGATAAACGAATTACTTTCCCGATAACAATTATTTACCCTCTTCATGTTAATCATTTGCGGTTAAATGTTTGATAATGGGATTAATGGGATGGTCGTTATGCGACGCGCAATTTGACTATCTTAATTCATTCGTCTTTTGACTATCTTAAGTCATATTTAATTCATTAGGACCCACTTCCCACACCGGAACATTATCATTACATACATCAAAATGTGCAGAATTTCATGGCAAATAAGAATCAACAAAAAAACTAGGCCGCAGCACTTCAAATTTTGAGATAATATCCAAAACCCCAAATCTTTTTTGTTGTTCTTTTCTTATACCTTCATCAGAACCCACTTCTCAAATTGGAATCTTGTCAATTCATACATCTAATTGTGCACAGTTTAATGGCGAATAAGGATCGGCAATAAAAATGGCGCGCCTCCCCCCAAGGTCTTGAGATAATCGCAAAAAACCCCAAGTTTGTTTTTTGATATTTGTTTATTTAATCCCTTTTAATTCATTCATAACCCACTTTCCATACCGGAATATTATCAATACATACATCAAAATGTGCAGAAGAATCATCAAAAAACTAGGCCGCTGCACCCTAAATTTTGTGATAATCTGAAACAAAATATCCCATTTTTTTATAAATTCATTAGAATCCACTTCCAGCATTCGAATAGTGTCAATGCATACATCAAATTGTGCACAATTTAATGGCGAATAAGGATGATTGCGTATTTATTTAATCACCTCCTACAAAGGTGTGTGTTTTAATCTTTTAATTTGACTTTTGAATGACTTACAATGGTTGCCTACTTGTAAGGCTATGAAGGTATGTCTACAAAGTATACATACAACTTTTAAATAACTTGAATCCTTTCAAAAATATGAAACCCTTTGAATAACCCAGACATAGTATTA